>JACXGM010006076.1:14278-33678 GCA_016801145.1 Umbra pygmaea
TCCACCTTGATACCATGATCTCCACCTTGATACCATGATCTCCACCTTGATACCATGATCTCCACCTTGATACCATGATCTCCACCTTGATACCATGATCTCCACCTTGATACCATGATCTCCACCTTGATACCATGATCTCCAACTTGATACCATGGTCTCCACCTTGGCATGTGTGGCCTGCAACATCTGCATGACAACACAGCACAGTGAGATGTTAAAGGACATAATAAATACTCCATGTGGATATAATTACTCAATGTACAGTAAGGATATTGATCTTTAATATGTTTCAGTCATCAAGAACTAATGTGTGATTTCAGTGTTCTTTATACATTGATTAAAAAAAATCTCTTCACATCCTGTCATATTTATCAACGGTGCTAATATTACTGAAGTCCACTGTATTTATGATAATAATTGGGATGATTTTGATTGAACTCTTTCAGTCTAATTTTGTAATGCTTGCTGATATTACTGAGGATTTGTTTCAGTGTTTTAATGAAATCTATAACCTGAGGTTTTGTATTGTTTTTGTACTAATATCTATGAAATAAGGGTTTCTATTGTTCATTTTACTACCTACTAACAACCTGCTAATGAGGAGCAGATCCATTGAGGGCTTCAGAGAGATGGACGAACTCCTTCCTTAAAGTCCAATGGACATAAAGACGGCCCCAGAGGAGAAAAGGAAGCTCATGTGGGAGAGCAAGAGAAGTGAGGGACTCCCTGTCTGGATGAAGGAGAGGAGTGGAGAAAGAGAGAGAGCAGCAGTGAAGAGTGAAGAAGGAGAGGAAGAGAGGGAGAGAGGAACAGAAGAGACCAGAGGGTGTCACCGCTACTGTTGGGTAGATGGACGGAGAGAGAAGGTGAAGAGAAACAAGCGTGTCAGGTGGAAGGACGAAGAGATTATATAGCAGCTGATTGTGGAGACGCAGCGTGTCCACTCCCATGGAGAGCAGAGATATAAAGAAGGCTTGCTGTTAAACTGGGAGAATGAGAGGGACCAGCTGGCCAATCAGCAGAGAGATGCCAGAAGAGATGTGGAGGAGCAGCGGATGAAGAGGGACATCCAGGAGAGGAGGAAGGAGGTGAACCACAGGACCAAGGACACAATATGAAAGTCCAGAGCAGGTCGCAGGACCATGGACACAATATGAAAGTCCAGAGCAGGCTATAGAACCAGGGACCAGTTTTGGAAGTCCAGAGCAGGCCGCAGGACCAAGGACACAATATAAAAGTCCAGAGCAGCCTATAGAACCAGGGACCAGTTTTGGAAGTCCAGAGCAGGCCGCAGTACCAGACAGTGAAAAGGAAGCTTCGGGGAAAACAGAAATCCTCTATGGTAATTAACCAGCTTATAGCAGTAAGACTTCTTCCTGACATGGTAGATGTAAAATGTTATATTAAATGTTATAATTGTATATATAGAAAACATTGGTAACACTTTGAAATTCCTAATGTCCATCTGTAGATGTTCTTAAGATAATCAGACTATTAACAAGGGTAGTTTAAGTTTAAAATAATGTTTAGGGTAAGGGTTTGTAGGTATTTGACTGTTCAACTGATGTCCTTTTGGGACTCTCCAAATAAAGGACTTCCGGACTAATTCTACGGCATGTGCTGTGAGGCAGTGTTGGGTAAAGTAGCTTGTACAGTTACATTCAAGTTACTTGCTGAGTTCACAGGTTTTGGGAAGTCCGTAATTAAGACAAAATTATCAGGTAAATGGAGTTCATATCTTACTGGTGACCATGATTTATATTTTCTTTACTCTTTCTATTTGTTTTATAGGTTACTTTTAAGATAAGAACCCATTTACCTGATCATTTTGTCGTACTTATGGACTTCCCAAAACTTGTGAACTCAACATGTAACTGGAATGTAAATGAAAAGGAGCTTGACCCAACACTGCTGTGAGGGTTGTAAAGTACCTCAAGTTGTTTACATCGTGTTGTTTACTTCTGCTTCAGAGCTTAGCTGAGCAAGGGACCACAAGTGAGCACCTAGAGTTTTCTACAGAACCAGGGGCCACTTGAAACAGACAGTCCCAGCTGATGGCCTGGACCACGGACAGCGAGGATGAAAAGGTTGCGGCACCGAAACTGAGGAAGCCGAACCTAATGGAGTTTAAAAAAATTATGAAGCAGCATAAGGGAGTGAGAGAGAACAGGGTGAGGAGAAAGAGTCAATGCCTAAAGAACAGACTGAAGGACTGGGAGAAGATGACAGAGTGGGATGAAGAACTAGCCTACTGAAGAATGTGCCTGAGAGGGACTGGGAGAAGATGTTGACAGACTAAGAGGAGGAAATACTCAAGGACAAAGAGGAAGGGAACAGGAATGAGGCCAAGAAATGTCTAGAGCTGGTAGGTGTTTTTTATCAACATTAATAATTTTTATAATAAATTGCATCCTCTCTTACACTGGAGGGTGTGTTCAGAGAAAAAGAACCACCATACTGTAACTTCATCCAGGCTTCGATATCAATGTTAAGTGATCAATTTTAACAGCTGGAAATATTTACATTATTCCAAAACTATCAAAAAGCAGGAAGGATAAATAAATGTGTCCTGTGAGCTGTACATCAAAACGCCTGTCGAGTGGGAAGAAAATTTAAAGCTTGTCCTCGTACATCTCTCTCAATCGTTTTGGACCTAAATGTTTTTTTTATGTGGAGGGTAGGTATGTCATTTTTATTTCATATTTTAGCATGTTGAAAACATGCACAATGTCACAGAAAACATCCAATGTGCTTTAACAGGCGATGAGAACGCATATTATGGTCCTTTTCACTAGTTTTCTTATATGCATAAGGTGTGCAAGGATTCAAGTAACATGCATTCAGAATGTCTGTATTTGTGCTAATAAGCACACATTCAGAATGGCTAGAATTCTGCCAACCAACAGATCTAAACTGTACCCTTTAGACTCAATATTTCTGGTTCAGGCCTGCTCAATGTATTCTCCATGTGTCTCCATTAATTTCAGTAGCATTACTAGGAGTCAAATCCCATTACATATTGTATGTAACTCCATTTCATTTATTTTATCTGTAATTCTTTACAAAGTAAAATTTTGTTATACTCAGACATTGAGATGAAATTGGTTTTACATACAAAAACTCACACATTCATTAGAATTAGACTGATTAAATTTGTCAATTGGATCATGCCCAGAGACAGTAGTTACCACAAGTCTGCACCCGACATGGTCAGGCAATCACTATATAGGGGTGGCAAGGTCACCTAGGGCCCTTGATTGGGGTCCATTGGTTTAATGGACCTAGTTCCACCCACCCACCCCCCCCCCACACACACACACACTAGCAAGGTGAAGCCTCTATCATTCTGTTTGTGAGCAAAAAAAATAACCCTAAATGCTCCCAGGTTGTTTCTGTAAATAATAATTATTTATTAATCAACTTACCATTAAACTTGATTCAAATTGTTTAAATACTGTCATGATTCTGACCCCCTGAGCTGTCTCCACTCACCTTTTGTGTGCCTTCCCTCCCTTCTGGTTCCCTGGTGTGTGTGTCTGGTTTGTTTTCTGTTTGTTTGTTGTTCCAGCCCCTGGTTTCACCCGTATTCTGTCACTACACAAAAGCACCCGTTCCCTGAGCACCAGTCCCATCAGCAATCATCACCTGCACCTGTTCCTTTGCCACACCTGGGCTGATTGTCTCTCTCCCTTTATTACGGAAGAGAAGACAGTCAGCCGACACTGGATTATTGTACTACACAATCCATCCTGTGACAATAATCCGCTACATGTTCCCTCCTGGATATCTGCCTGTGATCCCTGGCTACCTGACCATGCTCTCCTGGATATCTGCCTGTGACCCCTGGACATCTGACCGTTCCTGTACCTATACACACTGAGTCTGTACAAATTCCATATAGATTCAGCCAGTTATCTGAACCATCCAGCTGTTTGTGAGGATCCGGCCTACTACATTTCTCATATCTTAACGCAACCGTTCATTGCCATTATTATCAATAAATCCATTATTGTTGTTGCTCACCATTTTCTGCATTTGGATTCTCTCTCTGCTATTTTGAGCCCAGGCCTGACAAATACTTGGGAAGGTTAATAAATTGATAATTTTGTCCAATGAGTATTATATGATACTACACCTAGACACACCGGAAAGCACATGTAAAAAGCATTTTAAAAAAGCAACAAACTAGTTTAATTAAATACTTTCAAAAAAGAGTAACGCAGTAACGTAACATAGTTACTTTCAATAAAGAGTAATGCAGTAATGTAACATAGTTACATTTTGGAAAAGATCGATCTACAAATATAGATACTACATTTTGTTTTTTAAGAATGATTGTAGCGTTAATATGATCAGATACCGGAACAAAGTAACTAGTTACTTTTTAAAGTAATATTCTTCAACTCTTCTGTTCACACAGTTTATTAGGGAGAGGTCCAGACTGGACAGAACTAGAAAACACAAAATCAACTACCACACAGAATATTTATAATTTATTTATTTGTTGACAATATCATGGAGCTATTACCTTTGGCAATTCTTGAGGATAGGAGATGTACACGTATAGATATGAGGGGAAAAGATTGTTGCCATACTTTTGTTATTATTGAAACATTTTGGAAACAACTATGTGTTTATTATGTCATAGCCTATACTTTGTCACTGATTCATATTATAGCCATGTGGTTGGTTGAAATACTGGTATCTTTTATTTGTAAATCACTAAAAAAGGCCAACAATTCAATATTAAGTTCAAAAAACTCCAGGAACAAATTCACACAGGTATTGTAAGATCTGTTTCTCATAAAATTACAAATACTTTCATAATCAATGAATGACATTTTATTTGTCAAAATACATGACAGTTTACAAAGAACAATGAAATAGTGGTCAGTATTTAGAAACTATAGCTCTGTTTCTTCTCATCTCTGAATATATATTTTAAAGAGATGCAGATCGTAGATGGTTAATTTTATATTATAGCTGATAATTAATAATCCATAAGTCTAAAACAGTATCAGATAACTGGATAACACTAACAGAAAAGAAATGGAATATCAGTTTTACGGCTCTATGATTTCCTTTTGAAAGCCAACAGCTTTACTGTTATGTTTTCTATGAACAAAAGTCACTATGAGTTAGTTATATTGTGTGTCTGTGTAAAGAGATGTTGTGAGATCTTCCCTAGCCGGTTCCACTGACACACTCTCATCCGTTAAAACCTACCACTCCTCACAAAGATCCCCGTCCACTTGAACGCAGCACGCACCAGAGATCACAATCACCGGAATTTTAAACACCTGCTACATAGTTGCAGCTTTATATAACCATGATTGCCTTGTTACTTCATTGTGAGGCATTGCTAATTATTCCATTACATACTGAGCATTATACAGTACTATCCTGATTCCTGGTTCCGAGTTGTATATGTGTTTTGACTTCTCTATCTGGATTTGCCCTTACGTAACGTTCCCTGTGTTATTGACCTCTGCCTGCCCTGTGATTACTTTCTTGGATATCGGATCTGTACTGTTTTTGCCTGTACTGTGTATCGACCCCTGCCTGTCCCTGTTACTGCCAAATGATTGTGGATCGTGTCTTCCCAGTCTGTGTACCGAACCTTGCCTGTTTGTTACTGCCCTTGGTATCCTACCTTATATTAATTTAGTACTTATTTCTTGTTATTACTTCCAGTGAGTGTGCCTTCAATTATTTTGTTTTTAAAACAATGAAACTGTTGGACCAGATCTGCAAAAACCTTTGTCTTGTGACATTTCACTTCATGTTTTTCTTCTGGGGTGAAATCTATGGAGGACCAAGTCTGCCAAAATAAGAAATAAATAAATAAATATATGCATCAATAAAATTTACATATATAAATATACATAAAAATATAAAATTAAAAATTCATTTATTTCTGTATTTTTTTTTATATTCATATATTTCCATATTCTTTCATTTCTGTATTTATTTATTTATGTATATATTTATTTTTGTATTTCCACATTGTTAAGCTAATGAGGGGGCGGGACTTAATCATTAAGCCATAGAAAGCAAGCCAAGAGTGGGAGATAGAAACAGATTGTGAATGTAAAAAACGCAGCTGGGGAGTAACCAAGAACAGACACTGGGTTGGATTGTAGGATACAGGATTCTTTACCAACCCCAAAAAGAGATGCAATGTTACAAACACAATCCTGCTAACAAATAACTTTGCCCAGCATATATTGGCAACAGGGGTGGCAGCAGTGTATGGGTTAGTTGGGCTACAGCCCCACCAAGAATCGTGTTAGCCCCACTATATAATATCAACTGTGCTGACTTGTTGCATTTTTTGTGGCTTCGGTGTCACCTGTTGTGCTTCGTTAACCACCATAGCTTGCTCTATCTCTCTGTCAGTCTCTTAGTTTCTGTGTTTGTTTGTTTGTTTGTGTGTGTGTGGTGTGTGTGGTGTGTCGCAGGGCTGCCCGTAAGGGAGGAAAAAGGGGAAAGTTTTATGGGGCCCAGCTGAAGGTGGGGGGCATTGATGCTAGGAATACTTCAAAAGTTGCACCGGGGGTGGCCCATTCACTGGACCATTTCAGGGGCCCAGACATTTCTAGTGGCAGTCCTGGGTGTGTGGTGTGAGTGTTCACAACTACGGAACATTGCACCGGCAGTTCTATTCCTTGCTAAAATGGGTAGGCTACAACCTAGAAGAGAGGAACTGGTATCTGATCATATTAACCCTAGAATCATTCTTCAAAAACAAAATATAGTATCTATATTTGTGGATCAATCTGCCCACCCCATTGGGTGTGTAGTGGACAGTTTTGTCAGACAAAGTGAACGAGTTGAAATAGCGTGAATAGGCTATTGCCTAAACTCAGTAGTAGTGACTGTCCACATCTGTTGCTCTTGATGTAATTATGTGTGTGAAAAAAGGAGTCAGTCCGACATGGTACTTCTAGCTACCGGGAAGGGTGTTATGCTCTGCTCTATTGTGTATGTCCTCACATTGAAATTCAGACGTTAATTTGAGCCCCACAAATGTGTAAATTAGCTCACTAGTATTCTGCTAGCAACACTTCAGGTGACATATTATGTTCGGTATAATGAGAAAACCTTCAAAATAAAAGCTTCAAGGTCAATGCATATCAAAGTATATAATTCTTTAATTAGGTTTGTGAACTCTAAACAAAGGCCGGTTTTATGATGTTTTAAGCTTGTAGAAAGGTTGAGTTTAGGGCTGAAACAATTAGTCAACATAATTGATAACATCGACAATAAAAAATTGTCAACAAATATTTTATTTGTCGACATGTCGCTTGATCTCATAGGACCTATTTTAAGTGCCTGCAATAACGTGATTTGACCACTGCGGCGCTGTAGCGCTAGACTGTAATGCAGCCCTCCCGTATGCAACCCAATAGATGAAAACAGCGCTAAAATGTCAGTAGCTGTTTCCCAATGTCAAGGAAGGATCCTTCGAAGTCGGATTTTCAAGGATGCTACGTCATCAAAGTGTGTCGAAGTATTGTTCCAATGTAAAGGATCCTCCAAATATCAACCAAGGACTAAGTCCTTCGTTCTGAGAATTTCCCATAGACAGTAAAGGATGCATATGTGTATCCTTCGCGCTCTCAAATCACACACAATTCTATGCGCACGGCTTTCCCGGCTCGTAAAAAAAAATTTGCCGAACGTTAGTGGAGACGGAGCAATATACTTTCAAATGTAAGTATCTTTAGTGTTTAACGTTATTGTACATTTGTTAAAACGGTAGTATATGTAAGTAAAGTTTAACGATTAAATGCCAGTACAAACTGTTGAATTGCAGCGACGAATGCAGACCATTTCACTGACGTAATGACGCAATGACGTGCACTTGCTAGCCTGTTCCATTACGTTCCATTTACGTGTTCTCCAAATGCTAAGAAGGAGTCTCGCCTAGCCTCTAAAGACCTGACTTGGAAGGATCAGTCCTACCAAGAAAGGTTCCTTGACATTGAGAAACAGCTAGTGTGCACACGGAGCAGAACAAATCGCGTGTGGGAAAGTTTCAATAAGGTTCAAACTGAAAATGCTGTCATCTGTAATACGTGCAAGGCGGAACTTGCTTTCCATGGGAGCACAACGTGCATGCTGGAACAATTAAAAAGGATACATCCCGTCACGAGAGGAGATGAAAATGGTGAGACGTGAGCTCCAGCTGGATCTAAGCAAAATGGCCAATTAGCGACACCAGTTGATATAAACAAATGATGCATTATTTCACACATACTAACACCATTGCAACATGTCCACAGACAGCTGTTAGACAGTTCAGGTTATATGACCATAATGTAATGAGACACATTTAGATAGTTATAATAATTTTTTGGAGATTAATATTTTAGCCAATGTGTCCTGAAGCAAATGCCCCTTTTCCCATTTCAGTTCTACAGCATCGGGTATATTGATGACTTTCTTTTGAGAAGCAATTATTGTACTTATTTCTTTATTTTTATTTTTAAACAAAAGCAACAAAATGAAACAATGTTAAGAGAGCATTTGTGATTTGAATTGGACAACATTGGACAAAAAGAGTTTGGCTCAAAGTGCAATAAAACATTTTTTTTTTAAAGCTGAAGTGATTGCCTGGTTTTATTTAATAGTAAGAATAGGTATAACTCAATGTTTTAACAAATGGCAAAAGCTGAATAATCGTTCAAAGCCTACTGATTAATCGTTGAAAAAAGAGATGATTAGTCGACTAATCGTTGTAATAATCATTAGATTAGTTGATTATCAAAATAATCGTTTGTTGTAGCCCTAATTGAGTAGCCTGGAAAAATCCAGACCCAAATCCGGAGGAGATATGGGTCTGGGATCTAGTAATGAAAATGACCCAGCTCGAGGGGCGGCACCAAGTATGCATTTGAAAATCTCACTGTACGCAATTGGATATAACTACGACCTATCCCCAGTGGTTTTTCGCTAAGCACCTATGGCGGAGCTAACTGGTAGATTAAACTCTTGCAAAAACAGCAAAAACGTCCTTCCTAAAATGGAAAAATTCGAGCACCGTCTTCTGTCCCTCTTTTAGACAAAAACCAAGTCTAACTCGTTCATTGTAGTGGCCAAAGCCGTTTTAAACAACTAATGTTATTGCGATCTTACAATGTTTACTATTTACTTCGAGGTCGCAGCGCTGTCGTCATCTGTTTAACAAGCTTCTGGCACGCCTATATCAGATACACCGATGTGATTGGTGCAGCTCGGCTACAAGGGCATAGTTAATGAGCAGAATTACTCGGTGCCAGAGTAACTTGCTGAGCAAATTCAAACTGTGCTCTCGCGAGAACTCTGGATTTCCAGGGTACTAATTGAGTTAGATGGAATAATAAAAATAATTTAAAAAAAGGTTTTAAAAACAATGGGTATGCATACATTATGCATATAATGCTTGCCTAGACAGATTGGTCTATAACACCAGAACTATAGCTTCATGTGCATTGGAATGTGCAATAGATGAATGTTCCCTAGGATGTGTTTAATCCAAATATAGTCTCAAATCCTAAGGCACTTGAGGCAGTATAGCCAGCAACACAATAACAGGGACTCCCATCATTCTCCATAAATCAAGGCATTTTTTCTAAACTTCACAGCACATTTCTAAATCTCGCAGCACTTTTCGAAACTTCGCAGCACTTTTCAACATCTCACAGCACTTTTCCAAACTTTGCAGCACTTTTCTAATCTCGCAGTGCTTTTTGAAACTTTGCAAGAATGTTTTGAAACTTTGCAGTAGTTTTAGTTATTATTTCGAAAGTACATTTGCCCTTCAGGGCCACCGTAGAATGCGCACACACCTGTAGCCTACCATGTAAATGATCTGCTGACCGGTTCTTTACTGCTTTTCCCTGGGTGTGTATGTCTCTTTGTAAGTAACCATTACTATGTTTTACTGTACCTGTATTGTTTTGTGATATTCACTCAGTTTCTGAGGCTTACTTTAAGAATTCTGGATATGCACTGTGTAATGCCTGTGTGACTTTTAGGCTAGTTTCTCCTGTGTGTAGTTCTGCTAGAATAAAGATATTTGTCCTGAGAAGGTTAAATATACGTACTATGAAAACCTTCTACTTAATAACACCTGCGTGTTTATATCCTGGGATATCCTTTGAGCATTATTGTCACCTGTTTCATTAAGTGCTGATAACAGCATAGTATGTGTTATTTTGTGTGCGTTCTTCATTAAAAGAAAGGCAAGTTCCTGTTTTCTGTCTCTCTTCATCTACACCACATCAACTTAAAAAATGTAACTAGTTACTTTAGTTACCTGACTTAGTTACTTTTCCTAAATGTAACTATGTTACGTTACTGCGTTACTCTTTATTGAAAGTAACTCCGTTATGTTATTGTGTTACTCTTGATTGAAAGAGCAATTGGGGTTGTCTGTCTTGCTCAAAAACAGAATGAAAGAGGCTTCACTTTGCTAGTGTGTGTGTATACCAGGGTGCTAATGAACCACAATCAAGAACCCTAACCAACTAGGCCACCTTGCCTCCCCTAGATAGTGATTGCCTGATCATGTTGGGTTCAGACTTGTGGTAACTACTGTCACTGGCCAATTGAATCAGCCTATTTCTGATGAATGTGTGAGTGTTAGTATGTAAAACCAATTTCATCTCAATTTCTGAGTATATAACAAATTTAACTCAGTAAAAAATATAAAATAAATGAATTTGAGTTACATAAAATATGCAATGGGATTGGACTTCTAGTAATGATACTGTAATTAATGGAGACACAGTGGAGAATACATTGAGCAGGCCTGAACCAGAAATATTGAATCTAAAGGGTACAGTTTAGATCTGTTGGGTGGCAGAAACATAGACATTCTGAGTGCATGTTATTTGAATCCTTGCACACCTTATGCATGTAAAAAAAAGTGAAAATGACCAATATATTTCTTCCCACTAAAAAGGTGTTTGCACCTGACGCACAGCTCACAGGACACACATTTTTTTATTCTCCCTGCTTTTTGATAGTTTTGGAATAATGTGAATATTTTCAGCTGTTAGAATTTTGGCTATGTATTCTTCCATTTCGCTAACCTCAAATCCGCATAACGCATTACAATTTAAGAGATCTACTTTTTTTTGACTGGCGTGGAGGCGCACTACTGAAATACGGATTAAAAAACAACAACAAATAATAAATTATTAACTTATAATTTAAAATATAATGTAAATGTAACAAATGTTCTCATTATGAATGTAACTAGTACTTAAATTGTGAAAGTAATGCGTTAAGTTACTTTTTACCAAAAAAAGTAGTCTGACTACTGTAACGAGTTACTTAGTATTGCGTTATCCCCAACACTGCAGATGAGACACCAGAAAATCCAGAGGAAAATAATACAAGGAATAACATCAAAGCCTCAAGTCAGCAAGACGGACTGCAAGAGGCTTTTACTGTGGGCCATGGAAATGGAGAGGAGTTCTAATGTCTCCTTACCTACTTCGGGTACGCTCCCTCGATAAGGCCGTGGGGGAATCTATTACCGCCTGCCCCTAAGCTATCAGCCCCAACGTATTGGCAGGAGGACCTGGAAATAGTGTCTTACGATGAGGATGAGATAGAGAAGGAGGAAATTCCTGTCAGACCGACACAGACGGAACAGAGAACATCTCAACTGGCTAGCGGACACAGCCAGTATCTCCTCGAGAGGTACAATGGGGACCTACGCCTTTCTCGCCTTTCTTTAGACCAGTGCACAACTTACATCTCATGGCGGGGTCTCCTCTTGGATAGAGACATGGTGGAATTGGTTGTTTCCTGCCTGGCTGGTGAGGTGCTCAAGCTTGCCCAGGCAGTTCAGAGGGCAGGGAGCCCGGATGTAGCCAGCTACTCTAAATTAGCCAGCCTAATCCGGGCTCTATTCGATCATTCCTCAGAGCAACTAGAATAGACAATGGAGGTCCTTACACTGGGTGGTGATTTTACCCTTGTCAGCTGTCTCCAACAACACTGCTGGGCAGGCAGGGAAGAATTGTTCCCACAGGAGGACCTGGAGGTAGACTCCTCTGAGGAAGAGACAGACTGGGAGGGGGAAAACGACTGGGAAAGCCCTGAAGGGGACTTCAATGTTCTCCCAGTGTATGACTCTCCCATCCCTGGTCAGCTTTTGGCTCCAACACAGCAGGAGCTGGAGGAGCAGAGATGGCACTACAATCCTCAATGTTTTTGGAGGGGCACTGGGGGTTGTTGACGACCTGCGCCACCATAGAAATGGAATGATTAGAAATGACATTACAATTAAAATCAATGTAGCAGAATGGTCAGAGTGGCAGCCATTTTTTGGGTGGCGGTGTATGCACGTTTCAGATGGTTGGGATCGACCATTTAATCAAAGAAGAAGATCACCGTGGCCTGCCTTGTTGTGAAGAGGAATTGAAGAGTGCTGGATTTAATTGCGCTTTAATTCATCAAAATATATTTAATATATGCTAATATTACAGAATAGAGTTAAATAAGATTGATAACTTGTCTTGAGAACTAGAAAAGATCAAAATAATCTCTTCTGATAGCTAGGTAAATAATCACTTCAAGATAGCCATCGGGAAAAATAGTGAGTACGACACACTTACAGCCCCACTGGTGCGTGTTGTCCCCACGACAACTAACAACAGTCACCATTTATTTGTGTACTAATCAAATGACCAAGCAAAGCCGTTCAATTAGTTTTCTATTGTTTGAATTTCTTTGTTCGCCACCTACCTGGGCCACCAGTCCTCCAGTCTCTACACCCTCCTCAGTGTTGGAGCCTGCAGCCACACCCCCTTCTCCAGAGCCTGCCACGCCACCTGTCCAGCCAACAGGGGTGCTACGTCAGCAATTGAGGCTTTGTGGAGTGCCCCACAAATCCTCTGCAGTCTACCTTGATAGGCAGTCTTCAGCCCTGCGTGCGACAGTTGATGAGCAGCTGTTCTGCTCCTCTTCCTTTAATGAGCCTCCTCCTTGCGGCACTCTCAGCCCCATGATGATGATGGTGTTGGTGCTTTCTGAGACCAGGAGGATGTCTGGCCTCACAGTGGTACAGACAATGTGCCGGCGGAATCTCAACTGTTTCTCCTGGTCCACATGAGTGTAATTGTCTGTTTTTGCTAAGATTTGTGCTCGTAAATCATTTGGTCCTCAAATGGTTAAGGAGTAGAATGCAAGAGAGAAAGAGAGAGAGAGAGACAAAATGAGAGGGTGAGAACGAGAGAAAAGAGAGCGAGAGAGAGGGAGAGAAAGAGAGAGGGAGCGATGTGTGTTGTGTGTGTTTTCTCAGAGTTAGGACCAACATTCAGGGGTCAGGTTTTGAGCAGCTACTTGAAAGAAGCAACAATAAGGGTGTTGTGCTAGTCTGACATTTAATAAATACAATTTAAACACACAGTGATATAAGTATATTATTTCATTTTTATTATTATTATTTTTCATTAGCGCAGCCAAAAATGAAATAGCCAGCCAATAATGTAACAAGTTATTACATTATGGGTAAAAGGATATTATGCTATTGGTTCAGAATTGTAATACATTATTGGTAAGTTATTACATTATTTGCATTTATTACATTAACAATGGAAAATGTATTAGGTTATTAGCAGTTATTACATTAACAGTAGATATTACATATTGGAAGCTACACGCCCCTTTTTGGAGATTCAGGCTTAGTTGAAACTGAGTGAACAAAACCAAACACCTGGTACCTTGAATGTATGGTGGCCCTAAAGTGTATTTTCATTATAATAACTGGACCAGGTGAGATGGTGTATTAGGTATGAATGTACTGTATATAGTTTTATATGATTCCTTACGTGCATGTGTGCATCGGTGCATGTGTGTGTGCCCCTGTGTGTATTGGGGCATGAGTGTGTGCACGTGTGTGTGCACCTGTGCTTATTGGTGCATGAGTGTGTGCACATGTGTGTATGTGTGTATTGGTGCAAGAGTGTGTGCACTGGGTTTGCTTCTGTGCCCCCAGCTGTGTTGCCACCATTTGCAACATCTTCTGCTGTCAACGGCCCTAGTCCAAAAGAAATCCCACCCACGTTACATACAGACACAATATTTCCCAAAAGAGAGTGATACAGAGAGAGAGAGAGAGAGAGAGAGAGAGAGAGAGAGTTGGGGAGAGAGAAAGAGAGAGTGAGATAGCGAGAGAGACGGAGCAGAGAGAAGGTCAGTCCCTTGCCCTGAAGCTCGGACATGGTAATCTCCGTCCTTACTTCACGGCCCACAGTCTTTAAACCAGACTTCTTCCATTGTCACATACAGGAATATACAGCATCTGGGTGCCTGCACACTGGCGCAATTATACAATTATAATTGTATAATTATCTGATTGTGGAACACGGCGGGAGAGAGAGATGACAGCTTTTGTGTGTCGATGGCAGGAATGTGGTAAATGGGAATTGTTCTGCATAAGGGCAGCTCTCTAGAAACCTGTACCAGGAGACGAGGGTGAGATTCCAGCTGGCGGCTTACACTCTCCCTACAGTGGCGTAACTATAATCAATGATCACACTCCGCAGATATCAAAGCGAGGCCACACCCACGCAACATTAATAAAACCGCAACATTAATAAAATAGCCTTTTAGATGGCACTGCTTGCCCTAGGCCTATAATGTGTTTGGTTATTGCTTAAATTAACTGTCAACTTAACGTGGAGCTGAAGCAACCAATGATCAGAATCTAAATCAGAACTACACTGAACAAAAATATAAACGCAAACCTTTTGTTTTTGCCCCCATTTATCATGAGCTGAACTCAAAGATCTAAGACTTTTTCTATGTACACAAAAGGCTTATTTCTCTCAAATATTGTTCACAAATCTGTCTAAATCTGTGTTAGTGAGCACTTCTCCTTTGCCAAGATAATCCATCCACCTCACAGGTGTGGCATATCAAGATGCTGATTAGACAGCATGATTATTGCACAGGTGTGCCTTAGGCTGGCCACAATAAAAGGCCATGCAGTTTCATCACACAGCACAATGCCACAGATGTTGTAAAGTTTGAGGGAGTGAAACTGACAACTCCCACGCAGTGATTTAAAGCCACAGCAGGTGGATTCAGCACCACAACCAGCTCCGCAGCCTACTCAATTGTTTGTGATTCCTGCGTGGGAGTTGTCAGCCAATGCCCCGACACATCCCCCCAAGACAAAATAACAAAACCAGGACTATCTCCAGAGGCCCTCCCCTCTTAGGTGGCCACATTCAAGGGGTGTCTTGTGGGTACAATAGTTACGCCCTGTCTCCCTATCTCTCTAACTCTCTGCTGGAGTACCCTATCACCAAGGACTGAGAGGACAAGGACGGGAAGGTGCCTGTTGCCAATGGAGGATGGGGGCACAAAAAACTAGGGAGCTGGACCAGACGAAGTGTCTACTGGACAGACACGTAGGCACGGGTGGGCTTGGGTGTGCCCGGCCCACCCAATCAAGAGTCTGGAAAACCCAGTTAAGCAGCAGATTTTGACATAATTTTAGATATTGTTATAATTGGAAATTTTGCTATTTACCATACTGATTGGCCAACTGAAAAAATGTTAACTGTGAAAATATGTGCACTTTACGAGTATTGCCCCTGGGTCCTTTGTGTCTCTATTGCACAGTAAAGTGTATCACTCTGCCAGTAGATGAGAGGAACATGTTTTCTGCATTAGTTTTGGCGGAAACCATTGATGTTATGAAAAGGGTACTAAAGTAATGTGATTTAACCATATGTGTTGGTTAAAAAAATGTGTTGCCATTGTAATAAAGCTGATAGTAATGTGGTGGATAATAAGGTCCTGTGCAGTAGTTTTATGGGAATATGTAAAAATGATAAATATTGAGTAATGCCGGACATAAAGCATTGTTAGTAATCTTAGTGTATTTTAAATATAAATATGTCGGGTTATAAGTAGAACAATATTTGCATTGGCCATATGAATTGTATTGAGCATATAGTTTGGAACCATCTGAATCCAATATATATATATATAAATTATTATATCTTTAGAAGTGGGGGATTTTCCTACATGTCATGTGACTAGGGAAAACTGGCTGGGATCATATTCTGCTGGTCACCATTTTGGAATGCCTGGCGGGCCATGAGTAGGCTATCAGGGTTACAAATTGGTCATTGCCCTTAGGTTATATAGGGAGAGACAGAGACTATTGTGAAACTTACACATCAGAATTGATTGATAAATGTCTCGTCAATAGTTAAATTAGGTATTCACTCCCTTAGATAACTGAGTTAAGCATGGATACACTGGATCATCATATCAGTCGTTGACCACACCAAGTCCAATTTCAGAATCCATTAGTAAGTGGTCTTGGACAGAATGTATAGTATTATTTGGAATTTCCTAGATGTAGGAATTCTAATAAGAACTATGTAACAGTAATTGAGTTATTCTGAAACTGTGACAATTACCTGCAAACCTGAAGATATAGTGTAGTGACCAGTAAATGGTAAGAATAGTCTACAGATTTTATGGGCTCAGCCCATCTCAGGAATACATGGGGGGATGTTTAGCTTATGTTGCAATATGAGGAGACAACGAGGGACAGATGTCTATTTTCCATTGGCTAAACTGGCTAGTGGAAACTGGACATTGCCTTTTTAGGGCATAAACATATAGGTTTCTGTGTTTAGCCATACAGGGAGGATATGTTCTCCAGAACTTAAAAGGACTGTTGTAGCCACCAGGGGCATGTTATATGAGGGTTAACAGGATGTGAAGGCAGGAGTTGTCATGGCAGGAGCTAGGCAGGAGGACATGAAACTTAAATAGCTTGTTCAAGATTTCAAACTTCTGGTCACTCAATGAACATGGAAAATGTATTATGAAAGCTATGATTTTGCCATGACACAAAAATAGAACATTAGAACGAGATGTAATTTACTATTTTTTGTATTGCTTGAAATAACAGTGTGGCTCACTTATTTTTAGTTTGGTTCCCCCTGCTTCTGTGCAAAGCAAGCAGATTTGAATCTTCTTTCTTCTATAGCCTGCATAGAAACTTTATTTATAAAGTCCATTATTGAAGATTGGTTGGTGTGCCCTTAGTTCATGAATTAATGTGACCACAGATGTCTCTCGTCTAATCTTGTCGGTAAATAGTGATACGCACCAAGGCTTAATACAGCGGGAGTTTTATAGTAAAAAAAGGTAAAGTTTTTGGCCAACCAGGTAGCATCAGTGTGCTCACAGCCGTTTATAATTTGACTTGCTTAACCTAGCATTTATCTGTATAATTAAAGAGTTTTAGATATTATTGTATTGAAAGAGACATCACGTTTTGAAGAAAAGCTCACCAAAAATCAGTTTTAAAGATATTACCCGCGTTCTAAGTGTACTCTGTGGTCCACAAACTAATATTGCAGTTTTCCATAAATATCTGTAGAGGGTACGTAGCCTAATAGAGTAGGCACTTGTCTAGGAAGCAAGAGACTGCAGGTTCAAAACATGAGGGAATGTAAAATACAAAAATTTGCCATTTTATGTGTGACACATATTTACTCCTTTTGTAATTCAATTTGGTAATCAAAATATATGGTCATATATTTTCAGATATATGTTAAGATTTTTCATATGCATGGCCATATATTAGATTTCTGTATCGAGTTGAAGAATCTAGATTTGTATGGCTATCCCTAATATTGAAAACACTTTGCTACGATTAACACAACTACGTTATTATAATTCAACAGTTTGCCTGGATGCATAAAAATAAAGTGATGATTATGGCGATCCGGTTGGAAGGGCAAGATCATGTATGTAACAATGTGAAAAACTTGAAGACATGAACATGCTTCAGTGTCCACTTCCATTTGTAGGATAATGGCACATTTCCAAAATCAGAGGTCTAGTTTGAGCTCTTTCATTCCAGAATAACATTCGACAAGCAACTTCAAGAGCACTAACTGAATGGTTTTGTAACCCCGGAAGGCAGAGAACTGAGAGCTACTAGAGCTCATGCCTGTGCGATTCCTCTTTGTTTTTGCAAGGCTTGGAGGAGAGTAAAGTGCCCTGTCATTAAACTCTCTTTGACATTGGACACCAGACACACTAGAAAAAACATGCATTTCAACAACAACGCAAAGGTTGGGACAAAAAGCATACATAAGGACACCCATTTCAACTGAGTTCTGATTCAATTATAAAGAATGGTTAGTACAACAAAACGAATTACCGGTACTCACATAAACAACCTTTATTAACTAATAGTACATATTTTACAACAATCTACAAAGACATTAAAGAACATTGCAAGTTTACTGGCAGGTTGTTGCACCACACCACTGCTAGCTAACATTAGCTCCAGCTGTAGCTAAACACCGATAACCAATGTGAAGTTGTAAACTGCTCATGAATAACTTAGATAATTTTTTTGAGGGAAGACTGCTTCACATCATAGTTTTGGCTAAACTTTGGGAGGTCAGCCAAACTATTTTAATAACTGACAACAGCTGTCATTACTGCAATCATAGTGTAATATCAATGACCGCAGTAACAAATTAACCAAAATTGCTAACCCCCAAAAAGAATTGCAACCTAAAAAAAAGAAATCGAGAGGAAAAGCCAGGGTAACGTAACCAAAGGTTAAAAAAAATGCAGCCAAAGAATAATTTGTTTACAATTGTATTATCACTGAAAACAGTTTGCATTTATTTTAAATGTATTTGTTCTCACATTTCGAAATATATGTATTTCTGAATGCAATAATATTTCGTAGATTTTTTGCTTTCAACTAGTTTATTTTTGTTCGTAATGCTAATCATTTTTTTATTATAATAAATATATTTTTGAAACAAAAGTAATTCCATACATTCATAGACAGTGTATGGATTCAAGAACAACAGTTATAAACATTCATAGACAACAGTTATAAACATTCATAGACAACAGTTATAAACATTCATAGACAACTGTTATAAACATTCATAGACAACAGTTATAAGCATTCATAGACAACAGTTATAAGCATTCATAGACAACAGTTATAAACATTCATAGACAACAGTTATAAGCATTCATAGACAACAGTTATAAACATTCATAGACAACAGTTATACACATTAATAGACAACTGTTATAACCATTCTTGGAAAACAGTTATAGCTTTTATAGACAACAGCTATATATATTAATAGACAACAGTTATACGCATTCATAGACAACAGCTATATATATTCATAGACAACAGTTATACGAAATTCATAGACAACAGTTAAATGCATTCATAGACAACAGTTATACACATCCATAGACAACAGTTATAAGCATTCATAGCCAACAGTTATAAGCATTCATAGATAACAGTTATATGCATTCATAGATAACAGTTATAAGCATTCATAGATAACAGTTATATGCATTCATAG
>JACXGM010006077.1:0-13268 GCA_016801145.1 Umbra pygmaea
GAGAGAGAGAGAGAGAGAGAGAGAGAGAGAGAGAGAGAGAGAGAGAGAGAGAGAGAGAGAGAGAGAGAGAGAGATGGAGGATGAGAGGTAAGGTTAGAGGAAAGCAGAACATGGAGAATTTGGATGATGAAGATAGTTATTTTGTGCAGTAGCTATCCATCCTTATGCATTATATTTTTAATAACTTACAAGTTATTAACAACATAAAAGGATAAGAACACTGAGCCCACATTTATTCAGCCAGTAGAGGAGGAGAGGAGAGACTGGGGAAAGGTCATATCTCCTTGCAAATAACACAACCCTCCTTAATGCAGCTTTGTTATTCCTGTTGAAAAGGTCAAGTCTGTTAAAACCCCTATATTCCCTGTCCAACCCCCTGTCCTACCCCCCTGTATTACCCCAAATAACATGGCAGAGCTGTAGGACTCAGCTCCTACCCTTCACTAGACCTCCCCTTCCAAATGGACTGTTATTATCTAGCATTAGCATAGAAAATTGTCTAGAACCAATCCTTGCTGTGTGCAGACATGAGCCTATGTAGACTGTAGGAGATATGAAAAGAAAAACTTTTCCTAATGTAACAATGTTTGAGATAAACAATAACATGCAAGTAATTATCATTGTCATTTTTAAACAAAAGAACAATTCAATTACACAGGGGTCTTGAATCTATAGTCATTAAAGATCCCATTTAACTTATCATATCAATCTGGGTCTACTATCATTAGGGTCACACTCATACCCAGCTTGGTTCAGTCCAGCCCTCTTCAGCAGAAAGGTACTATATGTATAAAATAATAACTAATGGAAGTACAAAAGGTACTATATGTATACAATAATAACTAATGGAAGCCTGTCTGGACAGTAGCATCAGCTAAATGAATACAATGTATATAAATAGGCACAGATGTAAATGAAACTGTGTGGCATCAAATAGGACAGGAGGAGAGGATGGCTGATTCTGGTAAGAAGCTCTAGTTGGGTTGATGCCAGTGTGCTGTATAGACACACAAACGGAAGCACATGCAGCTAAATGATGACTGATGAGCCTGGCATTAAATAACATTATAGGGGACACTGACTGACCCTGTCCTTTAGTGACATCATTGGGGTCAGCTCAGATTAGGTTAGTATCGAGCAGCACTTTATCAGGATGCTGCATGAGTAACACACACAGACATGGGGGCGGGGGGGAGGGTTGGACGAGGAGGAGAGGGGTGAGAGGAGAAAGGGAAAAGTGGGACATTTCCTCACCATCCGGTTGATTCTGACAAAGTCTTCAGGCGTGTTGGCCCAGGGAGGCAGCTCCACATCCCCCACCATGTTTCCATCCTCCCGCTGGCCCAGGTGATAACCATTGCTGTTCCCAAACATCTCTGGCAGGTAGTAGAACTCTGGGATCAACTCCTGTTGGACAGATCATCAGATTACTACCACAGTATTACACACGTTATTACCAGATGATCATGTTGTTACTACACAATTATATATGTTATTACCAGATAGTGATGTTGTTACTACATCATTATACATGTTATTACCAGATGATCATGTTGTTACTACATTATTATACATGTTATTACCAGATGATCATGTTGTTATTACATTATTATACATGTTATTACCAGATAATCATGTTGTTACAACACTAATATATATGTTATTACCAGATAGTCATGTTACTACAGTTATACATGTTATTACCAGATAACCATGTTGCTACTACATTATTATACATGTTATTACCAGATAATCATGTTGTTACTACATTACTATATATGTTATTACCAGATATTCATGTTGTTATTACATTATTATATATGTTATTACCAGATAATCATGTTGTTACTACATTATTATATATGTTATTTCCAGATAATCATGTTGTTACTACACAATTATACATGTTATTACCAGATAATCATGTTGCTACCACATTATTATACATGTTATTACCAGACAATCATTTTGTTACTACATTATTATACTGCTAATACAGATGATTACTACAATCTGATCATGTGGCTTCTAAACTATTTATCAAATGCTATTACCATGCTATTATGCATATTTCAGTACATAGGCATTAGTAGAGCTCTGGCATCAATGAATGGCAGCATCATCTCTCAGAAAACAGATATTGTGTCAAAGCAAATAACTTCTGTGTATGTTGTGTGACTTCAGGGCAGTGTTGCAGTAGAGTGTAAACCACAATTATTTACACAACAGTTGTGCAGGGAATGTTTTGAAAGTATTTTGAGTATCATGTTTTTTTAATCCCTGAACTGGTAGAGTTTACACACTTTTCTACCACTAAATCACTGGTCCAGGGGAAAAGTAATACCACTCGAATAAACAGCACGCCACTAGTTCGGAGAGAGGCGCTGAGAGTTATTTCAGTAGTGTGTCAGGAAAGGGCTGTGGTGATATTTTGAGTTTGTGTGATGACAATTTCAGTGAGAATAAACACCTAGTTGAAAATAGAGACAAGACTTTAGCCAATCACGGAGCTGCTCCTCTTTCTGACAGATTCCTCTGTACATTGGACCATGTGCACACCAGGAATGTGACCCCGCCCTCCTACTCTCTCTCTCGCAGAGTCCTCATTAGAAAAGTATTTCAAACCATTTCAGCTGGCGTGGGTGTGCCATGCAGGTGTGTGTGTCACTCTGAAGTTCACAGTCCCTCAGGACTGGTTTATGAATGCAGTGTTTGTCATGTTTTGCGATGCTGTTGCTTTTTACCAGTCCTATGGGAGTTTCAGGAGGCCTGTTCCCTATGGGAAGGTAACTATTGGAGGGTAGCAGGCTGAGCAGTAAGACGGTAAATCAGGGTTTAGAGAGGGAGGTGGCATGACAGGAAACACCCCAATAAAACACTGGAGTCTGCTGTTGGTCACATTTCACCCACCGTCTGACCAGAGCAGTGGAGGCTGTTCACTCTCGCTCTCTCTCTCTCTCCCTCTCTCTCTCACACCCCTCCCACACTCACCTCTCTCTCTCTCTCTTTCCTCCTCTATTCTCTGTTTCCAGTGTTTGTAAACTTCCCTGTCATAACTCAGCACCAAGCCGTTAAAGCTGCCAGCTCCGTTTTCGAGCCCGGCTCCCCTGGCAGCCATTAAAACAGCAACAGCCTGGTAATGGGCTGAACTAGTCAATCACACAGCCTCCATATATACCACAGCATTACCTTTGCTAGATGCTGCTGGATCCCTTCAGGTGACACACTGGCAGCATTCTGGGGGGGGGGGGTGACTGGGACTGTTGACTACTCATAGACAAGTCTGCTTCCCTCCCACCTCCCCAACACTAAAGAAGGCCTGTGAAGGACTAAGATGTCTGCTGGTAGAAAGATGCTCCACAGAATCTTTTTCTCCACCTTTTCATTACATTTGGGGGCGTCAGATGGCTCAGTGGTTAAGGAGTCAGAATTGTAGTGAGAAGGATTCCGGTTCGATTCCCAACTGTGCAAAATGTCATTATGTCCTTGAGCAAGGCACTTTACATTAAGTTGCTCCATTGGGGTGTCCCTGTAAGTTGCTCTGGATAAGAGCATCCGCCAATTGACTAATATGGAAAGTGTACATTTGAATGGTATATGAAAGGTATTTCAACAATATATGAACGTTGTTTTTGGCAACACCGCCAATACAATTCTTCCTCCAACCAACCTAAAGTAGTTGAAGTGAAGTTTGGCTTACAGTTCATGGTTTATGCCTTATTTCTTGTTCTTCCCAAAAAACTTATTGCAAGACTACAGTATGTTCAAAACTCTGCGGCAAGAGTGCTCACCTCCACTAGCCCTTCTGCTTACTCCTCTACTTCATGACCTTCACTGGGTACCTGTGGCATTACGCATCCACTTTAAGGTATTGCTTCTAACGTTCAAAGCATTAAATGGTCATGCTCCCCAATATCTTTCTGACTTACTCTACCCTTACCACCCTGCCCGGTCCCTGATCAGCTGAACTTGGTATATTGTCCATCCCTCGTTTCCGGTTGTCTACTGTTGGTGGAAGGTCATTTAGAATGAATGCTCCTCAATTATGGAAATCGCTACCTCTTACACTACGTAATACCTCATCTGTAGCTATATTCAAGACCAAGTTAAAAACATATCTATTTAACATGCATTTTGTATAATGTGTCTACACATATCTATGTGACTGTAATGTATGTCTGAGTGTCTAAATGTATTGTAATGTACAATGTAAAGCGACCTTGAGTTATGGAAAGGTGCTATGTAAATAAAACCTCTTCTTCTTTTACTTGTAGGCAAGATGCTGAAGCGGAGTTGTGCATGTGCTACGGCTCTATACCGTGTGACCTTAATCCTGTTTCCTATGCTAAAACTTTGCCTTTCTTTTTAACTACAGAAACATGTAAAAATGTTGGTAAACCATGATCCTGTGGGTGAAAAAAGAAAACCTGGGTTTGTCTTAGAAAAACTGATAATGCATGTAAAACAGTTTATGTAGTTATGACCGTTTTTATCTAGTTACATTGTGGCGAGGTACAGTTTGGAACCCTTTTTCATTTTCTGAATTCCTGCATGAATTGGACATAAACTGATCTGATCTACATTTACTTTTAGCACTAATAAACAGAAATGACACTGAATAAAAAAAAAACATATCATCAAGCAAATCGATTTAACATGAAATATATTTGTTTGAAAAAGTAAGTTAAGCTCTAGATTAATCAGTTTGAGTATTAAAATAGTCAACGGTTCAGTTTTTAGCAAGTCATGTATGCAAAGGAGATCTCTTCGAGAGTTTTTCAAATCCTGACTCCTTGTGGACAAGAAACTCTCATCTTTGGACTAAGAAAAAACATGAATCATGAATAATGATTCATGACAAAGCTTCATAAGCTACAACAAACAAGCCAAGCCGTCACCATTACCAATAACCGGGGAGGTTAGCATTGTTTAAAATCTTGGTCATCATTAAAATCAACATTATTTATGACTATTGTAGCATCCACACAAATGGAGAAGTGTTCCGAACATCACCTTTTCTTTTATTGTACAATAACATTCTACAATGACACAACAGTGTAAACCGTTCAGTTCTGCTTTTGCAAAAAATAAAACATTCTAATACATCCTACGTTATAATTTTACAAGATTTTTTGTATTATTCTTTATTGATAGGACAGTAGGAAGCAGAATCTAAGGAGACAGATACAGTATATAGGGCATGTCGGAGAGGAAAGGCACAGAAAAAAGTTGGCTGAGTCAGGGCTCTAAACCCTGTAGCCAGATCCAGAGACGGTATTATTCTTTACTGAGCATTTAAATAGGTTTCTATTTTTGTCAACAATGGCATTGAATAATGGATCAATATATTCAACTTACAGTAGATTACCTCATTTTTGGTCACATTTATACAGAAATATTGATAACACAGAAGGTTTAGCTAACCTCTCACCACTGTTGGTAAAATTGTGGTATAAAAAATATTTATGTTGTGAACATTTTGTTTGTCAAGGTAAAACTATATGTTAATGTAGGCAGAACTATTTGTAAACTGTGTTTATGTAGATTAAACAGTGTACAAATATGTTTATTTAATTAAACAATTGGACAATTGTTTATGTAAGTAAAATGTTTATAACTGTGTAAAATATTTTTTTCTATTTTGGTAAAACCTGTTCCTGTGCATACATGCAGTACTGTGCAAATGTCTCTATTTTTACTCAAAACTCGGTTTTTATACTTCGTGCATATTTTGTTTTAACTTTTGAGTTAGTGTGTCAGTAGAAAAAAAGCTTTTTTTGTATTTGCCAAAAACCTGTGACTAACATATAACATATAATGTAATAGAACATTTTTCAAATAAAAACCTGATAAACTTTATGTAAACATGTCGTTGTGGTATTTTTTCCACTGTGTACTGCTATTCATAGAATTTGTTTTATTAAGGGCATCTTCGGTATACAGAATATTTTTATATGTGCATAATAAGACTTCTCTACAGTACTCTATGTGAGTAAACCTATGTGTTGAGATTAAACTGTGTATTATATTAGAATAACTCTAATTACAAATACATAATGAAACACAGTTGCAGTTGTAAAGTCTTGTCCCTCTCCTTCATGAGGCAAGCAGCCATGTTCTGTGTGTTTCAACAGAAGCAAGCAGACATACAAGCGGTTTAAAGTAGCTAGTATTTGTTAACAGGGAGGCTGTTGGCTGACTTGCTGCTCTTCCCTCCTGCCTGAGCTGAGCCCAGGAAAAGCCCTGTCTGGACAGAAAACACTACATTTTAAATAGCTTTTGTCATTAATGCTTTATTAATTGCCTGGGGCAGCACTAACCCGACACGGGGTGTTCTAGAAATATCTGACACTTTGAGGTCAGAGCTGTTCCTGCTGTGATACAGAGTGGTCGTGGTGGTGTTTCTCTCACTAGATCCCAACTGGCACTCTATTTCCTGTGTAACACACTACTTTAGATAAGAGCCCTGCACATTATTGGGACTAGGGTGCCATTTAGGATAGACGCTCTAACTGCTCCTCCATCCCCAACCAGGGGAAGGAAAGGCTTTCTTTCTTTGTCTTCAGCCTTTGTTCACTTACAGTACAGCACTCCTCTCTATTTAATGTAATGTTTGGTTTGTATGAGGGGTAAATTAAATATATATGAGGGTGTTCCGCTATGCCCTGTGTGCTAGTTGGTTTTAGATGTCTGTGCTCCATTGAGGACAGGGTTATTGAAAATGCACTGTGTGTACTGTATTGTATCGTCATGTTTCCCTTTGGGTTGAAGAAGGTAATTCAGATGAGTAGAGAACAGATAGTGTACACAGTGTTTCACACACCTTGACATCAGAGGTGTCTCTCTGACCTTGCCTCCAGGAGTGTGTGATGGCTGAGAAGGTGCGGTCTGGATGGTCAAACTTGTTGTGGTTGACATTCAGGAAGAATGTGGTGAAAGGCTCCTGCAGAGGGAAGAAAACACACACAACCATCAGAAGACCCTGACCAAAAACATAAAAAATTGGATCTATGAATCTGTTCAGAATGAATCATTTGTGCTCCCCTGATGATTGGGGAGATCTTTGTGCCGTACAAGAAAGTACAGACAGTGACAATATTTCTTATTCACACCATGGTGTCTGTCTGAGCATGTGATGTTCTTGTCTGTCTGCCTGCCTGCATGCCAGCCTGTCTGCCTGTCTTTCTCTACTGTACATTACCCAGAATTCCTTGGGGAATGTGCTTCCTGGTCGCCAGGAGCGACGGCGCTAATTGGCTGATATCGGGTATTCTCAGTTTGAGACAGATACAGTGTTCTGATGGAAGGATGGAGAGAGAAGAATAGGAGAAATGGAAGAGAAGAGGAGTAACCCAGTACAGAGTGCTGTCAGAGGAACTCCTCTGCTAACGAGGGGGGGGGAGGGTGGGATGCAGAGGGAGGACAGGGGTGCTACTAACTCCCCATCAAGCTTTCTCCAGTTAATGAGCTGCCTAACATATCAGACATGGCCACACCCCAGGAGTAGAGGCTCTTTATCTCCCCACTTTGATTGTGTTGGTATTTACCAGACACAGATATCAACGTGCTAGCTGTTGTGGAGACGCTGTGACATATCTTACTCACTAGCTAACAGAATGACGAGTATTAACGTACTTTAAATTGACCAATGACTTGCTGTCTGTTTGCAAGTCAACATCTAAAACTGATCAAAAAAGTTTATTAACGTAAATGAATCATTCACTGAGGTGGCATTACATTGATTAAAATATATATCCATGACATTGGCAATGTCGCAAATGTAAATCACTGTTGGAAATTGATTTATAGTCACTTAATAATTCACAAACAATACCACATTTTTTGCAGCCATTATTGCAGTGTCCCAATGATGAAATGTTTTAGCTCATGCTTATCTGATCATATTTTAACTGAATGAAGGTATGAATTTCTATCAAAACACATTTCCTGTGTGATTGCAAAATGTAAGTAAACTAGTTAATGCGTGTATATATATATATACAAGATGAGGTAGACAGAGCGTACTATCCTGAGTAGCCAGCGCAGCGTGGCGTTAGTGCTGGAGTAGTGGGTGTTGTAGTGATGTGGCGGGGTCTGCTCCTCTTCCCACGTATCATAGCGATCTGCATAGAACACTGCACGCTTCGGGTTCAACGCTCCGATTGGCTAAGGGAGGAACAGGAACACAGGGAGTTATATAGAGTAATCAAGTCAAATCAAATTAATGCTTCATGGCCAGAAAGGCAGAAGCTTCTTTTAGGAGCTGCAAATGTACTGTAGAATGTCTGGCAAGAAATCATAACCCCTAAAATAAAAAATAAAATAAATTATAATCCACAGATAAACAACAACTTTTTTTAATAAAACAAATGTGTTTGGGTAGAATTTACATTTTTGTTATATTTCATAAACTACTGACAACATTTCTCCCAAATTCAAAAAAATATTGTCATTCAGAGCATTTATTTGCAGAAAATCACCAATGATCAAAATAACAAAAAAGATGGAGTGATGTCAGACATTGAATAATGCAAAGAAAATTTGTACCAACTCATATTCTAATGAATAAAAATGTGTTACTTAGAAAGAGTTCAGAAATCAATATTTGGTGGAATAATAATAATGGTTTAATAATAATAATAATTGTCTCATGTGTCTTGGCATGCTCTCCACCAGTCTTTCACATTGATTTTGGGTGACTTTATGCCACTTTATGCCACAAAATTCATCCATCCATCTTCCACTTGATTACATTAAAGAGGTTTTCAATGGGGTTGAATCAAGAACAATTTGCAGTGGTCGCTTAAGTTTTTCCACAGCTGTATTTTATGTTGAACTCTTCTACATTAACTCTGGAATAAAGGGCAATAAAAACCTCTGGGCCCTAGCCTCTGTATTACGCTGAGACTCATTTTAGGCCGCAGCATCTGTATAATATTATATTCCTGATAAATATACTATTAACCAGGGCCTATAGAGCTATATATAGGATGCCATTTGGCATGGGCCAATATTAAATAGAGACTCACTCTGCTTTCTGGTTGATGTTTAAAACAAATTAAATAAAATACATTTAGTGGAGGAAAATAGCTTTCTCTGCTTTTCAATCACCATGGCCAAGAGGCAGGTCTTTGTGGTAGCTGTATTGGCAGTCAATATTAATACACTCAGTACTATTGAGTAGCTAGAGAGGCTTTGCATCATGGGAGTACTACACCAACATCGCTCGCGATTCTGACACGCAGCAAGGAATGTAGGCATCAACCTCCAAAAATAAAATCAGTTTAATATAAATCGTTAAGTTTACTCCACTATTCCCTTGGATAGTGTTATGTGGGTGTTACAACCCACAGAACCGCTTTCCAAATAGCATACTATTTCCGCTACAGAGGACCACTTTTGACCAAAACAACATCGCCCCTGGTAAAAAGGATAGCACTACACAGGAAGCCATTTTAGACACAGCCCAAATGTGTGGTCATTTTTAGGGGGTCCAGCCACCAGCAGCTTGCTCTATTGTGGCACATGTGACAGAGGACTTTATTAAGAATGTCTGGCTGGCGTTCAAGTCTATCACTTCAACCAACTGGTCAGGTTTCCGCGCTCTGTTTTTGCCATCCACCTCAACATGTAATAGACATCTGCATCAATGTTAGCATGACGAGGGGGAAGGAAGGACACATTTATTGGGATCTTCTGGGATTTACAGGGTGATAATAGGCTGTAATGTGAGGTCTGGGGCAAGCTGTGATTGGGCTGTGAGCTACAGGAAGTCAGATTGGCTGTTAAAAGTACAGGCTGATCTCAGTTAGCTAAACCAATCAGAACTGCAAGCAGAATGGTGGGATAGCTAATACAATGCAACGCAGGTCTGACAACCAAATAACTTTATCTCCCAGCTAAGCTATTCATCGCAAGCGGTTCATCGCAAGCAATGAACCTCAGATTACGATGTCTGCAGGTCTTGATAAACATTTCTTTGTTTTTGCCAAAAATAACTTATCTGAATACCATTTTAAGTTTGAGAATATCATGCATTTTTTATCCTGTTTTTGATTGGAAAATATAAATTCTCAATCTCCTCTATTGTTTCTCCAGCAAAGGAGCGATTAATGCAATAAACAGTGATGAGACTAGTTCTTTGAATACCCCACTCCTTGACAGCACAGCTAACATTTTTTATGCTGTGTCTTGTCCATTACATCTTAAAGGCTTCCTCTGACACCCTCAGACTGCTCTTTGCTTGTAAAAAAAAGATGGGGGCTTTAGCTGGCTAAGCTAGCTCATTAGCTAGACATTAAAAAGCTGTTTACATGGTAGACAGTGTTTGGTCTTAAGTGGCCATAAGGGCCTAAAGCGCTAAGCCCCTCAGTTGCAGAGCAGCAAGCTGGCGCTGGATCTTCAGCTAAGGTAATGGCAGTTCCAAATGTCACCCATTTCCCTATATAGTATATTACTTTGACCAGTGTCCATTGGATCAAATTTAGGTACCAAACACGTAAGGCCAGTTAGAACCAACAGAAAAACATATGAGTCTCTCTCCTGTAGGGACAGATTGCTACCCAGTTTACTTTGCTACAATTATTGAATTGATTTCTTGCCATATACACTACACAGCATTTAAACACAAATAGGATTATTACATGTGTGGATGTTATAGGAACAAATAATTTGTAAGATTTAACATCTTTTCAATGTAAATTTCATAGCGGGCATGCTGCTTACATTTACTGACTGAACCGTCAATGCATATATTGGGTTTTAATGTTATCTAGCTAGCGCGCTAATATAAACCACTGTGTGGAATATAGGGATCTATGAGCCTAGTTGAAGTTGCGCACTACATGGAGAGCTGAGTGCTGTGTGGGCCCCCCTACCATGGTGGGTTACTGGGGTAGAGTAGTGACAACAACACCGTCACTCAGCCATTCCTTTCACACACTAATCAGCATCTCCCTACTCTCAGGTGGTTATGTAAATGCAGGACATGATAAGGAGGCAATAAAAACAAGTGCTTTAGACAGCTCTGCATTTAGCTCCTTCTGAGTTCAGTCCCATAGATAACACCTGACCTAGTGAAATATCCTTACAGCACCAAACAACGCATGATCAAAACCAGCTGCTGGATTAGCGGGCTGTCTCGTGCTGCACCAGACAAACCAGTCCTCACATACAATTAAGATCATACTCTGACTGTACACATGAGAGACCCCTGTGTGTGTGCGTGCACATGTGTGTGTGTGTGTGTGTGAAAGTCTGTGAAACAGAGAGTTCTATTTGTGAGAGTTTGGCATAAATGTTTGGCTGCATGCACAGCAAGCTACAAAAAACACGTTTGACAAATATCGTTAACTGTTATAAAAAATGAATGCAGTTTCCTACAAGCAACTATATGCAAAAGATTGTACTGTCAAAATTGCAATCATGAGCATTGTATCCAGGGCCATGCGGGTCCATCAACAACCCTCCCTAGTTTCATTACATTACTTTAGATATAAAATAGACCAGGTACTAATGTCAGCTGCCAATTCACAGCTGTTTTGATGTTCCGACCAGAGATAAGTTTTGACAGAGTCACATCAAATAATTTCCTGTCAGAAACAGACAGAAGTAGCTAGCCTAACAACCATGTTACACTAGATTATTAAACTGGGCACGCTCACTGTGCCTTCATACAGGATTATCAGCGTTTCCACTCCATCAACAAACAGCTATGAGGACATGAGCTTCCTTTTCCCATCAGCCACCTGTCAGTCAGCAGGAAATAATCATTAAAAACTAATGAACCGCTCCATGACTGTACCGCTGACACGGAGGGTGTGTCAACTGTTGTGTGGGTGCTTCTGTATGTGTTTTTGTGTGAATGGGTGTGTGTTGTGCAGCCCTGTGATCTGACAGTAGGAATGCTCCACTCATGCCCTGAGGCATAGAACGATCTGTTCAGGTGAATTTTCCCCAGATGCCTGGCTGGCTGATCAGCATGTATATTGCAGGTGTGCGTAGGTGTGTGAGCCAAATTAAATCAGGTGTGTAAGAGGTTAAAGTGGTGAACTAGACATCACCGGCAGTCATCCAGGGCTGTAGGACAGTGTACCTGCTGTGACTGGCACCCACTTCCTTGTTTGTATTAATGAGAATCATTAGTGCTATCAAGTCATTCAGAGGACAACGTGTCAATAGTTAGATGCATCCCAAAGGATCAAATATTGCCTATTAGACAATTCGACTAGGGCACTTACAAATGAAATGATGAAGTGTGTTGGATGCATTCGATGTTTGTGTATTTAGAGCTGGTGATTTTACATTATTTTAGATGAGTCTGTTAACACTTTAACACTTCTGTTAACAATTTAACACTTCTGTTAACACTTTAACACTTCTGTTAACACTTTCAACAGAACTTCTATTAACACTTTAACACTTCTGTTAACACTTTAACACTTCTGTTAACACTTTAACACTTCTGTTAACACTTTAATACTTCTGTTAACACTTTAATACTTCTATTAACACTTTAACACTTCTGTTAACACTTTAACACTTCTGTTAACACTTTAACACTTCTGTTAACACTTTAACACTTCTGTTAACACTTTAATACTTCTGTTAACACTTTAACACTTCTGTTAACACTTTAACACTTCTGTTAACACTTTAATACTTCTGTTAACACTTTCAACAGAACTTCTATTAACACTTTAACACTTCTGTTAACACTTTAACACTTCTGTTAACACTTTAACACTTCTGTTAACACTTTAACACTTCTGTTAACACGTTTGTTAACACTTCTCTCACTCTCCAGGTTCCGCTATCACACCTCTCTACTTCTTGATAATCATTGCAGAACTCAAGTCCCTACTTTGTGGTTAATTCATCAACTAGATGGTATCTTTGGAGTTAGGTGCCTTGCATGTAGGCCCTGTGTGTATGTGTTTCAGTCTAACAGATCGTATTAGCACCAGAGGTCTCAAGGTTACAATTAGATTTAGGATTAGAATCTAGGGTAGTTTCAGGTTCAGACATTATGGGTTAGGTTTACAGTTGGGTTTAGGGAGTAGGGGGAGAATATGTTTAGGCATACATTTAGGTTTTTGAGATAAAGGTTAGGGTTAGGTTAAGTTTAGGTTTAGGTTAAGGTAAGGTTTAGGTTGGGTTGGGTTTGGTTTGGGTTAAGGTTAAGGTAAGTTAGATTTCTGGTCCCCTCAAAGTTCACTATACATAACTGTGTGTATGTGTGATTGTTTGTATGTACAGTAGGTGAATGT
>JACXGM010006078.1:0-33556 GCA_016801145.1 Umbra pygmaea
TCCATGATAGATACATACGGGCCCATTGTTTGCTCTTTTAGAGGCGCGCTAATAGAGGGCGGAGTATGCGCTGATTGCGTAATGGGTATCGGGTTTGATAAATACTACGCTAAATGTGGAAGCATAGCGTGCGCAATTACCGAACTCGCATAAACAGACGCAGCGCAAACTGCGCTTGTGTTAGTAAATCAGGCCCTGACAGCTTACATAAGTAAAGAGCATACGTATAAACTTCCTTACTCCAACAACGCTCTTTTCACAAATTACAAATTAAATGTTTGTAACTCCCGGACAGCCTTCCCACACAGTGATAATAATATTAATGAATCGCAACACTCTCTGTTCTACTGAGCATTAAATAGAGTTGAAAGGAGACCGGCTGGAAGCAATGACTAATTAGACCGGTCTCTCAATCAACCCGATCAGGCAACAGTAGAACAGGGAGTGGCGCACACTTAACAACTATACATATGCAAGCCTCACACTTTTAGACATTGTCACCAAAAACCTGGACACAGCACATCCACACACCAGGATTTTATTTATGGACTTTTCCTCAGCTTTTAAGACTGTGAGCATTGATAAACTTTTATATCACCTCTCTGATCTTCAGGTTCATCCAACACTGACTCTGTGGACAAAAAGTTTTCTGCTGGACAGACCACAACAGGTGTCTTTAAATAGGGTTAAATCAACCAAACTTATTTTACATACTGGACTCCCCCAAGGTTGTGTTTTATCGCCAATCCTCCTCTATGTGTACACCAACAACATTGTGTGTAACAGTGAAGGTATGGCACTTTTTAAATATGCTGATGACATTGCTGTTGTTGCACACATATCTAATACTGATGACCTAACTCGCTACCAGCAGGCAGTAAACAATTTTTCCCAAACTTTTGTTGAGCTCTCTTTGGAGCTCAACATTACAAAAACAAAGGAGTTGTGCTGTGGAGGCAGAGACAAGACATCACCTCTGTTCCAGCTACTTAGCATCCAGGGTCAGCCAGTGGATCAAGTGCAGGTATTCAGGTACCTGGGCATAGAAATAGACACTTCCCTGTCCTTCTCACAACACACAGACACAACATACAAAAAAGCACAACAACGTCTCCATCTTCTACTTTTCAGATCAGCAAGGAGGTGTTAACTTTGGTTTACCGTTCCCTCATAGAATCAGTTCTCACCTTCAACATCTCTACCTGGTATAATCAACTCACCATCAATCATAAAACAAGACTTTCACGTATAGTAAATCATGCTGCCAAGATAATTGGCTCCTCCCTTCCCCCCCATCTGAGCTGTACAGGCGCTCAGTGATCAGGAAAGCCAACCTGATCACAGAGGACCCCTCTCACCCCCTCCATCACTCCTTCCAGCTATTACCATCAGGCAGGCGTTTTAAAGTACCACTGGCCCGCAAAAACCCCTACAAGAAATCCTTTATCCCTTCTGCCATAGCCATACTGAACAGCATAAAATGAACATTATAGTCAGCTGATACCTCAGTACCCTCCATGTCCTGTTTTTTTATATGTCTGTGTGAATGTCTCTTTGTGACTGGAGCCCTGTCAAAGAAAATTTTCTGTAACCGATGTGTAACAGACAATAAAGTATTATCTTATCTTATCTTATCTTATCTTATGAACTAACAGAAAACAACCAAGTAATGCCCTGGCCACAATATAAGGAACACTACAATAACTTAACACAAATACACAAATATACATGGAGTCCATATCTTAGGTCCATTCAACAGGTGTCCCAACCTGGTACACCTGTTACACATTTCCCTATCGTGTTAGCTAGCAGCCTTTCCCTAGCTCTAACCCTTACCTTAACCTAATTAGCTTAACTGTTATGCTTAGTATTAATTTAGCCCTAAGCCTAAACGTAATAGTAACCACTATTGTAACAGATTTCTCTAAAACGCTAATCCATAAATAAAATGTTCCCTTGTGAGGACCTGCCAACAAAGCTTGTAGGGACTATTTTTTCAGGCTGTACTAGAGACTAAGAGTTGATTAAACTTTAATTGATTAAACATGTTGAAACAGTGAGGAAACAGATGGATAGAATGAGATTCATAAGTGTACTTTTCAGTATTATAGTTGTAAATATACACTTCACAGAACCTAGAAAATCAGGCAGTTTATGCTTCTAATTAGCTGCATGTGTTTCAACCCAGTCTCTATCCTATATGGACACAACTTCTGCAAAGTGTATGAACTATGTTTAAAATAGCAATGGGGGAAACCCAAAGTACATTTTACAAATATTATTGAAAAGGAACAGTGCTGAATAAAACATTTGTGCTGGTATTCACATAATTGTGTTTTGTAAAATGTTAAAATTTAAAAAGTTATTAATTGAAAATTGGAAAATGTCAGTTTTGAAGCTAATGACCAATCAAAACTATAAATACTGTAGATAGAGGAGAGTGGGGTGATATGAGACGTTTTTACTTAAGTCGACTTATAGCCAAGGGAATATGAGACAGGAATCAAATGAATGCATAGACCACAATTTCAGGATGTGTGCCATCAATTGAAACCTTAGCAGAGTGCTTAACTCAAAATAGACAACAAATATGGGGTCCCAAAAAAAGGTGGTCTTGTGGTCTCAACATGTCTTATGTTAGGGGTAGATTGATCCAGCTGACAGACTAAGTTGAGCCATTTGAGAAAATAGTTAGGACGACTAACCAATGTATTAACCAGATTTGAATGTATAAGTCTAAATGTAAATATTAATAATTATATCCCCCATTCTCATGATATTATTGGTGTTGATAACCGTATTGGCCCGAATATAAGGCTTCCCTGGAAATTCATTTGAAAAGATTGCCTCATCTTATATTCAGGGTCTATCATTTTAAGTGGCAATACACCTCCACAAACACAGCGGCCTGAAAGATGGAGAGACACAATGATTGTCTTGAGCAAAGTGGCTCAAAAGTAGGTCAAGTTAACATTTTAAGATTGTGGTGATAAATGCAGTGCAGTCATCAAAAAATTCTCAAGCTGCCAAGAAATATGGTGTCACAGAATGACATTTTCTAATATGGCGAGCCCAAAAAGACAAGTCTAAAAAATGCAAACAGTCAGAGAAAAGCTTTCCATGATCCAAGAGATTTTTAAATGTGACAATTTTCTTTAAAATATATTGCCATTATGATTAAAATCTTTTATGTTAAAGCAACATTATCATTATTTTCAAATGAAATTACTTTATTTATAAAAACAAGATTTGGTCTTTAAAAACTACTGTTATTTTTCCAAATATCAGTGATGAAAAGGGGGCGTGGGCTTATGTAGTCAGGGTTGACTTATATTCCGACGAATAAGGTAAATATTATGACAAATTTCTCTACTGTTCTGAAACCTGTTGATGGTTTGCAAAGTCTCTAGGATTAAGAAATAGACATGGAAGTCTTTAATTGAATGAAACATTCGTTATATTGAGGAACATCCACAGATTATTTGGCATAATAGCAAACATTTTAGCTCATAAATATATTATTTGCGTCAAAGGTTCCTTTGTGTCCAGCTGTTTATATCAGAGGTTCCTTTTTATCCAGCTTTTAATATCTTCCCATCCTCTACCTATTGGTTGTATCTGCAAAGGGTTGACCTATCAATCTTTCTACAATTTTTTAATATATTTTCTTGAATATTTTTTATTAGGATTAACAAAATGCACATCACATCCACATACATACATCCCCCTCATACCCAGCCACTGCCCTCCAAGCACAACACCCCTTAAACAAAGTGTAACATTTTTGTAATTTAGCAGATGTTATGATCCAGAGCAACTTACAGTAAATACAGGGACATTCCACTGCAGCAACTTAGGGTAAAGTGCCTTGCACAAGCATAAAGCAAATAAATGAAAGCAAATAAAATAAAAACACCCACAAACAGACCAGAGGCCAATACTACGAAGCAAGTTCAACATGCCCAGGATTTATTTTCGTTAACTGGCTTCACTAAAGCTAACACTGCAATCTGGATAAGAGATGTCATGACGATGGATATCAATTCATTAAATCAACCCAGGATTTCCCAATCTAGCAATGTGCGCGTTGACATAAAAGGGGCGGTGTGTGCACCATTTGACCAATCGCAGACATGGACCAGTCTACCAAAGCTGCATATTTTTAGTGATGGGCATTCCGAATCACTAAAGTGAACCAAATCATTCAGTTCAATTCTTTTAAAAGATTCAGATCTTTTGACTCACTGAATCATTTAATGAATATTTTTGATCTCCTGCTTAATTCAATCTCTATCTCGTGATGGCACCGTTTTGTTTTCTATGACAGTGCTGAATTAAATGTTTCCAGCACACATTAAAAATAAATATACCATTGCTTTAAAAAAAAAATAAGCTAATTATATATAGTTTTCATAAGTAAACCTCTGCCCATCATTACCTTTGACTGTATTATCATATTTTTTGGTTAACATATTTCAAAACATTTGGTTAACATGTCTTATGTGTGTCATTGAGAAGAGGGGAAGATTAACACAATCTGATGAGTGAAGTATTTTGTAAAAATAATGTTATACATAATTTTAATGGTATAATTGGTATATCCAACACAATTCCATTACTGTTGGCAGGGGCGTTTCTGGCCAATCTGGCACCCTAGGCAAGATCTCAAAATGGTGCCAGGGCCAGGGAAAACAACACTCTATATTTTTACTATTACAAACACAAAATAATACGAGTGCATTAGCAGGTGTGCTAAGAATGTAAACAATGAAGGAGACTCAACATATTGAGTGTAGGTATGAAATGAATAAATAAATACAAGTTATCAATCAATCAATCAACTTTTATTTGCAGACTCAGGGTCCATTAGAAAACAACAAACACACACAGACAGCAATACAATGCATATATCATACAGGTAATAATAAATAGATGATTAAGATGATTATAAACACAATAGTTACTAAATTGCAATTAAATATTCTTTCATCTATTCAATAATTTCATTCATTCATTCATTCATTCATTTTATTCATCTAAGGCCTGTTCAGATCAATGATTTGCAATGAGATTAATGCAAATTGCAAAAAATTCCTTGTTTCCTAAAACTGCAATAGTGCTCGTGACTTGGTGATCAGGTACTGTAGGTCTCCAGGGCCCAGCCAACGGATACAGATGCTTTCCAAAACGGCACATTCCTATAATATACATAAAAACCACAGCAAAGGGTTGTAGCTAGGGAAACAGGGAAACTGTACAGGAACACAAAACTGAGAAGAGGTCTAAGAGAAGAGTGCTTGTGTCGCCGCTTCCTGGACCCAACAGGCGCAGGTAGCAAGTGGCTGCAATGTGCCCTTTTTTGCCACAGTAATAAGGTCATGGCTCCCGATGCCTGCCGGATCCCATCTTAATACCCTGGAGCCCCGTATTACTCACTTCCATGGGCACTGTGCTGCCCTCCGGACTGGGGGCTGGCCTGGACAGATATTACTTTTTCAACAGAGATTAATTCATTTTGATGTGAGACTGATCATTCCTGATGTGTCAAAACAAATTGATAGTCAAAAACAGTTTTTTCTTGATACTTCAGCCACATTCTTCCTTCCACAGCAAGATGAAAATGGAGAATGCAAACTAAATATAGAATCACACAACATTTATTTTAACTGTTGCCCAGATACAGGTGGGGTCAACTTACCCACTGGCTTATCTTTCCCCACTCTCTCCTACATTGAGTAGATGCATTTAAATCCAAGGACTTAGCATCCTATACAGTCATGGTCAAAAGTTTTGAGAATGGATTGACTGATGGCAGCCCATTCTTGCATGATGAATTCTTGGAATATGTCAGAACTTGTGGGTTTTTCTTTGTCCACCCGCCTCTTGAGGATCAACCACAAGTTCTCAAAATTTCAATGTTTGTTCCCCGAGCCACTTAGTTAGATAGGTGCTCCATCATGCTAGAGAAGGCATTGGTCGTCAACAAACTGTTCTTGAATGGTTGGGAGACGTTGCTCTTGGAGGATGTGTTGGTACCAGTCTTTATTCACGGCTGTGTTCTTAGGCAAAATTTTGATTGAGCCCACTCACTTGACTGAGAAGCAATGAAATGAGTTATTTTGGGATTAAGTTCATTTTAATGGCATAGAGAGGGACTTTGCAATTCATTGCAATCCATCTGATCACTCTTCATGACATTCTGGAGTAAATGCAAATTGCCATCATCAACACTGAGGCAGCAGACTTTGTGAAAACTAATATTTCTGCCATTCCCAAAACTTTTACCATGACTGTACACATAGCCAATTTTCCTATCAAAGTTAGGAGGGCACTGTTCATTGTGTGGGTGTAATACACATTGCATTGTGTATGGTGCCATGAAACCAGACCTGAAACATCCTGTCTTTAAATGTTTGTCCGTTGACACCTTACATTTTTGACGCCTTCGAAAGTAACAAAAAAAACTCTAATCCTCTGTTGAAATAAAACAACAGCTGATTAGTCCTGGAGGGGAAATACAAGAATTACATATGGATGCATGAAGGAACACAAATATAATCTGTCCAGATTGAAGGCCACCTAGGAGAGGAGAGAGTAAAAATGAGGAGTATAAATACTGGGGTGAGACCTCTAACCTGTCAAGAGGGTCCTTAGCTTTCTCTTGTGGAATCTGCACCAGTTGCAAGGGCTTAAAGTCAAGCCCCATGTCTTGAAACTGGAGAAGCTGCTGAAATGCCAAACCTGGCTGCAGAAATACGCTCGGCAGACAAGCGACAAGGATCAGCGGCCCCGCGCAGCACCCGGCTCCTGTGATATCTGATCAGCCCTGGCGTGTCCCTACGTGTTTGCCCACCCGCACCTCACCTCTTCTGGCTACACACTCCAGTCCCACTCCAAGGGATAACGGTCCCATACTATAAATACTGGGACATAGTTTGGGGAGGTGTATGGTTTCTTGTTTTCTTTATTCAGACGCAGCGATTATGATAACTTGAGCCCTGTAGATACAAAGTACACAAATTAAACACTTCATGTGCTTTATATACCAATAGAATACAGTTCATCAATATTATTTATTAAAGATGGCCAGTGTATCTTCGAACAAAATGCACCATACACAATCCATTATGTTGAACTACATCCTCTCACATCTATTTTAAATATATATAATATATTTAAAAAATATATATAATCTAATATAATAGATTTTTATAGATAGATCAATAATCAATACATTTTTTGAAAACGAATGCTTTGACTGAAAGGGACAGTAACACAAAAATATTTAAATGTGAATGTTTTAACATATCGCTGATACTGCTATACTGCAAGACAATGTTTTTATTATGTTTTAATTTATAACATTATACTTTTATTCTGTTTTAGTTCTTTGGCTGCTTTTTGTATATTGTTACATCAAAGGGCACAACTGTAAAAGAGACTCTGGTCTCAGTTTGTTATTTCCTGTATAAATAGTTTAATAATAACAGTAATAATACTAACTACCGTAACCTAAGTCAAGCATTGTTAGTATTCAAAACCAGTAATTGCAGCTCATTACAAATTTAAATATGTCCCTCTACATCAATTTAAACAATGTAAAATATAGAGAAATCATTTAGAAAATAATGTCCAGACAATTTTGAGTCCTGTATTTACTTCATAAATAAATACTCAATCAACAGAAGCACTGACTACTGACAAAAACCCAAACACTAAATTCATTGTTGTTTTATTGGCAAAATGTTTGTATGACCTAAACATAAAAGAAAATGTTTCTAGCTGGCTAATGTTGGTTCCAATTTGGGAAACTGACACAGTGTAATCCAGCCTATGCCTGTCAAGGGCTACTTTATTGTAATACAGTTAGTCTTACTGTAATTTTTTAATTCCAGTCTTATTAGTACTACTTCTGGTAGGCTGGCACCTGCAAGCTACTGTAAATAGGCTATATGTTCAGTGAATCACCTTTCTTTTCAGGCTATTGTTCAGTTGTTGTGGGCCTATTAATACAGTAAAATAAAGATCCAAGAAATGTTGTCTGTTTTAGGTTTAAATGTGGCCTTGGGTGGTGCAGCGTTCTGGGCTACTGCCACCAATGCTTAACAGATTGATGAAGTTTGTGCTGCTAAATACAGAAATGTATCAAATTTGTATTCTGTTGTTGCAGGTACAGTGAGGGAAAAACTATTTGATCCCCTGCTGATTTTGTACATTTTCCCACTGACAAAAGAAGTATAATTATAACTATAATTTTAATGGTATGTTTATTTGAACAGTGAGAGACAGAATAACAACAAAAAAATCCAGAAAAACACATTTAAAAAAAGTTATTAATTGATTTGCATTATAATGAGTGAAATTGGTATTTGATCCCCTCTCAATCAGCAAGATTTCTGGCTCCCAGGTGACTCTTATACAGGTAACAAGCTGAGATTAGGAGCACTCCCTTAAAGGTAGTGCCCCTAATAACAGTTTTTTACCCGTATAAAAGACATCTTTACACAAAAGCAAGTAATGGGCTACAAGACCATCACCAAGCAGCTTAGTGAAAAGTCGACAACAGTTAGTGCAATAATTTGTAGATGGAAGAAACACAACATAGTCAATATCCTTCGGTCTGGGGCTCCATGCAAGATCTGACCTAATGGAGTTGCAATGATCAGGAGAACGGTGAGGAATCAGCCCAGTACTACACGGGAGGATCTTGTCAATGATCTCAAGGCAGCTGGGACCATAGTTACCAAGAAAACAATTGGAAACACACAACACTGTGAGGGACTGAAATCCTGCAGCGCCCGCAAGGTCTCTCTCCTCAAGAAAGCACATGTACAGGCCTGTCTGAAGATTGCCCATAAACATCTGAATGATACAGAGGAGAACTGGGTGAAAGGGTTGAGGTCAGATGAGACCAAAATTGAGCTCTTTGGCATCAACACAACTCGCCGTGTTTGGAGGAGGAATGCTGTCTATGACCACAAGAACACCATCCCCACCGTCAAACATGGAAGTGAAAACGTTATGGTTTGGGGGTGTTTTTCTGCTTAAGGGACAGGACAACCTCACCGCATCAAAGGGACAATGGACATGGCCAGGTACCGTCAAATCTTGGGTGAGAATCTCCTTCCCTCAGCCAGGCATTGAAAATGGGTCGTGGATGTGTATTCCAGCATGACAATGACCAAAAACACACGGCCAAGGCAACAAAGAAGTGGCTCACGGAGAAGCACATGAATGTCCTGGAGTGGTCTAGCTTGTCTCCAGACCTTAATCCCATAGATAAACTCTGGAGAGAGCTGAAAGTTTGATTTGCCAAACATCGAATCCTTGATGACTTGGGGAGGATCTGCAAAGAGGAGTGGGACAAAATCCCTCCTAAAATGTTTGCAAACCTGGTGGCCAACTACAAGAAATGTCTGACCTCTGTGATTGACAACAAGGGTTTTGCCACCAAGTACCAAGTCATGTTTTGCAAAGGGGGTCAAATATTTATTTCACTCATTGTAATGCAAAGCATTAATAACTTTTTTGAAATGCATTTTTTTCTGGATATATTTGTTATTTTGTCTCTTACTGTTCAAATAAACCTACCATTAACATCATAGACTGATAATTTCTTTTTCAGTGGAAAAATGTACAAAATCAGCAAGGGATCAAATATTTTTCCCTCACAGTATGACATTTTGACGCCATAAAACTGTCTCTCTCTCTTCTATCTCTTCGTCTCCGTCTCTTCTATGTTCATCTCAAGGAAACAGGTGTTAGCTGAAGTGTCATACTCTTTTCCTCCCTCCCTCCACCCCACCTCCTTTTCCTCACCAGCATCCATTGCAAAGCATGCTGAGCATTTCCTCCTATGTCGTCAAGAAAGTGTTTTCTGTCTGGAGAGCAAAATTAGACTGACCCCATGTGAAAGTTGATGTGGTCTGGCTCAGCCACAATCCACCCTCAACCTAGGTTGAGTGCTTCCTCAAGCCTGTAAGGAAAACCAGGTGGGCGGGTATGATATTTTAAGATTATTCTCCAGGTCTTTGGACACAATAAACTCAACCAAGCTAAGATAAAGTAGACATGATCTTAAATAGTATCTGTACCCAGGTCTGTTCTTTGTTTAGTTTTTGTATCAGCCAATTTTTTGTCAATTTCCTGTAAATATTGACCCGTACTAACTAGATCTTGCCAGTGGAAAATAATACTCAGTGTAAATAAGATTTGAGTACCCCTGATCTTGGAAGTTCATGTGACAAATGGACTGGAAAAGATTGTGTATCACCTTGTGGTCAAAAGTGAACTTTTGGAATAGCCCATCATATGCATATAGTACTTTGTCAATTAAATATTGCATAATACAAAGGCAGAACAGTATGCCTGGTATGCCACTAACCTATGTTCTTTTTGCATGCATGCATATATCATCCTATACGTCTGTGATTTTTCAACATGTTTAACACCAAAAACGATGCTGTGGTGCATAAATGCAGTCCAGGGTATATTGTTCAGTTAATTTTGTCATTTATGAATGTAGTATGCAGAGTTCATTTAAAGTGAAAGGTTATATAGGCTAGACCAAATAGTTTCCATTATGTTCAGTGCTGCTTCAAAATATATTAACCCCTTAATATACAATTATATCAATTATATTACAATTATATACAATTACGCAATAATAGTATATTGTTTTACTCACAGTCTTTTATTTGACATAACAGGTTTATATTTACCAATTCCATATGTTGGTTGTAGCCACTTTGCCATGGCCTTCCCCAAAAGAACATCTTTGGCAGAATTTGGACCGACATGTTATGTAGACACTGCTCCTCACCACCATCATCTAAACTGTAAAAAAGTGAAAATCTTTTTTGGAAGAATGGTGTACCATCCCTTTATTTAGTTCCTGAGGCTCGAAGAATGCATGCCAGAGCAAATTAAAGCTGTTTCGGAGGTTTTTGGAAGCACAATGGCTTTTTAACAAATGAGGAAAACCAAGACTGCTCAAAAAACTCGACCAAATGGTTTCTCCTCCCGCGGCACAAGGTTTCTCCCCGTGGGGCACAAGGTTTCTACCCGCGTGGCACAAGGTTTCTCAAACATAATAGATGTTGCTTGCGCGAGACGTTCTGTGTGCGCGCGACATTTGGTGTTAATCTAACGCCATACGTGTTGGACCCTATTTTAAGTGCACGGCGTGAAGCGCATTGCTAGTTTGATGGCGGAAAAAATGGTCCATGCACCGGGCGCATGGTTCAAAACGGTTTGTACTAAGTCTCTTCATTAATTCATGTGTGTTTTGGGCATAACAATAAACCAATCAGAGTGTAATCTCCCAATCCTGTAATCTACTAGCCAGACGTGTTTGTACCATGAAGCATTGCTATTATGACGGTGGATTTGCACCATCATTTTTATTTTTTTAATCTCTTGCATGTTTGTGTGCGTGTGTGTGTGTAACCAGCATAGTGTGCACGTGCTGTGCATAAGCCTAGGTGCATTTTGACTAGTTTGCTGTTAAAATAACAATGACCTGCTTCGCTGTTGACCTTAGACCAGGTTTTTGTTGGTCAATAGCATGATCACTTTCCGATGCCTCAAGATAGCCCTACGCCAAGAATTATCCTGAACACACCTCCCTGAAAGATGGGCGCAGGTGCATTTGCTATTTAAACGATACGGGCGCTGGACGGAAAATTGACAACTGCATCGGTCTTAAACTAGCAAAGACACTCGTGTTCGGGCTTAGTGCTGTGTTGTGCCAGGTGCAAGATAGGGTCCTTTATGTTAGTTCTTTCTTTAATTTGTCACACGTCCTGTATGAAGTTGTAACGTGTGGGTGTGAGGTGTCAGACGCAGGAAACTAAAGGATGATGCTCAGTGCTTTTAATCACAGATTGCACAGGAAAGCACACTGTGGCACGCAGGCTGAACTGTTCTGAGTCTTTAGGAGCACAGTCCTTTACAGGAAAATGCCTGGTAAAATGCAGAAGGCTATCTAAACAGTAGACAGTAGTCAAAAGATATAAGAGTGGTAAGCAACTTGCTCATTAATTCAAATAAAAGCAGACAGGCAATCATCTGGTAATATAAACTCTGATGGAAATGTGAAAAAAGAACACACTAGAAACACAAGGAGCGTGTAGGGCAATCAGGAAAAAACAAGTGCATAAACGGGGGTGCTGATCTCAGTAGACCAGAGACGATGACAGCCGGAGCTGACACACACCAGTAGGAGGGAGTCTGGGCTATGGAGATGATACAGTAGTGTCTTGCAAATAAACTCAAAAAAACATCCCTTTTCAGGACACTGTGTATTAAAGATACATCTGGGGCGCAGATGGCTCAGTGGGTAGGGAGTCAGACTTGTAGTCAGAAGGTTGCCAGTTTGATTCCTGACTGAGCCAAATGTTGTTGTGTCCTTGGGCAAGACACTTTACCCTAATTGCTCCCAGGTCGTTGCTGTAAATAAGAAACTGTTCTTAGTCAACTTACCTGGTTAAATAAAGGTTAAATTAAATTAAAATTAAAAAAGATAATTAGTGAAAAGCCAAATAACTACAGATCTTAATTGTAAAGGGTTTAAACAATATTTTCCATGCTTGTACAATGGCCCAAAAAAATTTATGAACATGCACCTGTGGAACGGTCATTAAGACACCAACAGCTTACAGACGGTAGGCAATTAAGGTCATAGTTATGTAAACAGGACACTAAAGATACTTTTCTACTGACTCTAAATTAAACCAAAGGAAACATGCCCAGGCTCATCTGTGTGAACATTCCATAAGCCTGCGGTATACTAGCTGTTCCAATGGGGATTTCAAGCGAGCGAGCCAAGGGCGCGCACCAGTCTTTTTTTTCAGTGGGGCGTGACAAAGCGGAAACAGGAAGCATGGACAAGTTTGAGTGCACAGTAAACAATTCATAATAACACAGTTAATGGTTCATAATAAAACTGTAAATGGTTCATAACAACATAGTTAAAATAATCTTAGCCACTGTTGACGTTAACGTCAATTCTGCTGCCAGTTCTGCTATCGTTTAACTTTTTCTTCTTCTTCTAGTCTGTAGAAATATCAAAGTCTGTAGCCTCTCCTCAGTTGCGACATCTCTGTTCAGGAGAAGACTGCAACTAGTGTCGCGAGCACCACGCACAAGTATAAATATTTACGGCGCTCCCATGACGTCACTTTGGCATGCGCCAGGTCAGGAACAGCTAGTATACCGCAGGCTTTAGCCATGCTGAAAGGAGGCATGAGGACTGCAGATGTGGCCAGGGAAATAAATTGCAATGTCCGTACTGTGAGATGCCTTAGACAGCGCTACATGGAGAAAAGAGGGACAGCTGTTCATCCTCAAAATGGCACAACATCTGCAGAGGTACAAGATGGCAACAACAACTGCCCGAATTACACCAGAAATGCACAATACCTCTATCTGAATATGTACACCCTGCCTACGCTAAAATGACCCGGTATACCCGTAGAGAAACTTATATGTCCTATATCTGCATATATGGTGGAAACATCATCACATATATGTACATATACGTCAAAATATACAAAAATTGGCCGTTTTTATATATGTGACATATATTTCCTCATTTTGTAATTCAAATTTTGTAATCATAAATAAATATATGGTAATATATTTTCAAATATATGTTAATATTTTTCATATGTATGGCCAATTGGCCATATATTAGATTTCTGTATTTAAATATGTAATTAACATATATGGTAATATATTTTGAAATATGTTAAGATTTTTCATATGTATGGCCATATATTAGATTTCTGTATGGGTACACCAACCACTATGAAATTGTCCCGGTTGTCAGCGATTACATAGCTGACATGGTCTTATTATAGCCCGATCATTAACCAATTAAAAAGACTAATAAAGCGTGTGTGTGTGTGCGTCAGTCACTACTCTATCAAATTAGATTACATTTGTTTGTGTGTGTGTTATGTTATAGCTGTGTGTTATGTTCAGTGTTATGCATGAAGTGATTGATGTATGTATTATTATTACTATCTGGCATGTTGTTTCCACCTTAAAACACCAGATTTTGTATGGTAAAACTGGCGAGATCACCTAGCTTACTAGGTTTCGATGCTAAGAGAATGATGTACTTGCCTGCCAGCCAGTAGTTGTGGCTTTATAGGAGGCACTTCTAAGTTGTAAGCCTACCTGGGGCAGAACCGTCATGTACCTATTTTTTTCAACGGGGCACAGTGTGCACAACACACGGAAACAGGTGCCCACAAATACTGATATTAAAAGGAAAATCCACTTGGCTCTAAAATCTGAGGGGGCACATCTCAATGGGCATGACGCCCCTGACCTGGGGTTGTGCACGGATGCCTGAGCCACCTGCTTCTGGTCCTGAGAGACACAGGTGACAATAAGTTGCTAAGCAAAGTTCCCCTTTTTGCCACATAAGGTGCACCGCTCCTGGTGTCTCCCGGGCTCCCTCTCGGGCTGCCGAACTCTGGTAGCCCCCAACTTCAAGGGGACCGCTGCCTCCATTGACGTAGTCGGATTGAGCGGACCTCTCCCAGTTCGGCCCCTAGCCTGCAGGAGGTTGTCCAAATAAATGGTGATATCCACAAGCTGGTCGAAGGACAGATTTGGTATCATGACAGGCCAACTGGCGTCGGACGTCTTCCCACAGATGACACCGGATATGGTCAACGCGGTGACTTTACCAAATATTTGGGTGAATATTCAAGTAACCAACAATGTCTCTTTTTTATTTTTTATTTAACTTTTAACAATCAAACATATTTAGCAAATTTAATGTGTTCTAAAACAAATGGTAAAAATCTCAATGCAATCCTGTTTCATTCCAGGTTGTCACATTACAAAACTTTGCAAGGATGTATGTGTCCAATAATTCCAGTGTTGGGTATAGTTACTTTTAGGATTACTTTTTAGTTACTTGATGAGTTCACAAGTTTTGGGAAGTCCCTAATTGAGACAGAATTATCAGGTTAATGGAGTTCATATCTTACTGGTGACCATGAATGATATGTTCTTTACTCTTTCTATTTGTTTTATAGGTCACTGTTAAGATATGAACTCCATTTACCTGATAATTATGTCTTAATTAGGCACTTCCCAAAACCTGTGAACTTATCAAGTAAATAAAAAGTAATCCTAAAAGTAACTATGCCCAACACTGAATAATTCACATCATCAGTAGCTACAGCTTGATGGTATCAAGTTCACTTCCAGCAAGGTTTGCCACCTCGGTATGATATTCAGAATTTTAACCAAAGTCAAAATGTTAAATTTAAATGGTTATGTAATGTCCTATTTCTTGGTATATTTGATTACGTAGTTCCTTGCAAAATGACTACTCTTTGTCAACTTCAATACCTCAGTGTAATTTTGTTTCCTTCCTCAAGTCCAAAATGTCATAAATTCTTACAAAATTCTGAACTGTCACACTTGAGCTGAGTGTGGGAAGACTGGGGAGGGGCAATATAGATCAGAGCCGTGTGGAGTTTGGCCAACTCAAATCATGGGTGCCATATTGGAGACCAACGTCAGAGGAATCTACAGTGTAACCCTATAAGACAAATATGCTATCTTGAAATAGCTTATTTTTACTATAAACACGCACATACATGTTATTATCAATGTTTGCCAATACGTGAAAGCCCCTTACGGAAATATTACAGTGTATATTTACCTTGTATATCGTAAATGGGCCTCTAAAAAATGCTCATTGTAGTGAGTGACCACATAGCCTAATAAATCTCTGAGCAGTGTTTATCTTTTTCTTTTCAGTCTCCTGGGTCCTAACGTAACCTTTTGTAGTTCATTCATCGCCGAGGACAGGTTAAACTTACTTGATGGCAAAGATTTTAACTATAACTAGTGCTGCATTATAATGTACTGCATTATTAGGCTATTATTATTATTAACAGACATTCATTTCACATTCAGCTCCCTCCCTTTTTGCCTTTTTGGTTCACGAGGGGAACTTGAGAATGTTTTTGCCGCTGCACTGCACTATGTCAATATGGGAATCAGATGAATGTTAGAATCCAACATGGAATCCACGAAACACACAAACACCTCGGGAACCAATCACATAACGGATAGCTCAGAACACTTGATTCCCTAGTTGGCCATACTCTCTCTATATATGGCTCTGGTAGAGATAGGTTGGCTGTACGTCCAATGCAGAGAGAACTGCATTATAACGTCCAATGCAGAGAGAACTGATTGTATACTACAGTACATAAAAAATCTGAATCAGTTTAATAGTCCCTTGTGAACAAAGTATGTGTGCAAGGTGCCTATTACAATGATATGCTTAGATATGATTTCTTCCTCAGCGGCTCAGCAGTTAGGGAGTCAGACTTGTATTTGTAAAGTTGGCGGTTCAATTCCTGTCCGGGCAAGTCACTTAACCTGAAATGTCCCTGTTCTTACTCTAAGCCACTCTAGATGAGGGTGTCTGCTAAAATGACAAAAAATGTAAAAACGTGGATAACACAGTTTAAAACATAAATGAGTAATCCATCTGTAATCAAATTAAATTGTTTCCCACAATAGAATGCTGTATTTAGCAAATTAAATATTTATATTGTCTTGCCACTTTAGTAAAGCATGTAACGTAGTGCATCAATGAATGTGTTAGGTTATTCTACATTCCATGGATTACATGCTAGAGCTCAAGCAAGGGAGAGGAGCAGGCAGGTAGAATGTGTACGTACATTATTTGTGCACATTTGTTTCAGTACGTTTTGAGATTAGCACAAGATTCAATTCCTTTGAGTCCAAACATGGAACTCAGTAAAAATCAAGTCCAAAAACACTGAAGATGTTCATCCCGGCTGATATCCTTGAAATGTTTCAATGTAGGTTTCTGATATACGGCAGTTTTCTAAGGAAAAGAAACATTAATTATATATGACTAATCTTTAAATAGACTCACTATTACATTCACAATTTAGTCATTTAGCAGACACTCTTATTTAAAGCAGTAGGTGGATGCATTTTTAGAAACCAAGGTGAAACAACCACACAAGTTAGTAGTATGTGAATTCTAATCAATTAATTTATCAGCAATCCTCAGTGCTGTAGAGCATAACACACAAATAATAAACATAATAAACATATTTATGAAGATAACAGACCACAGATGAATGTGGCAGTAGAACTACTGTATTTTGGGTACCCTAAAAAGTTATAGTTTCAGAGGTTTTCTGAAAATTGACAGATTCTGATATCCTAGCCTCCAGTTGAAGCTGATTCTACAATTGAGGCACCAGGACAGAGAAGAGATTTGACTGTGTGGATTAGGAGCTGCCTTCTTTAAGGGGCAGGATGGCCAAAAGCCCAGTGGTGACAGAACAAATGGCATGGGTAGGGATGTTGGGTTTGAGGATAGCCTAATGGTAGAAGCTCCTCTTGTTGTTCCATATTCAAGAACCATGACCTTGTAGCACATATGAACTTCAACCAGAAGCCAGGAGTCTGCGTAGAAGCATGCTGATATAAACCTCAGTTAGCCATGCCATTGCAAGTTTGAAAGAGTCGTTTTGATGATATGGAGCATAAATCAGCACATACATGACATACTGTAGTACACTTTTTGGGAACCATTGTGGATTGAACAGTTAGTTGAGACAAAAAAAAATCCCCTTGCAGTTAGCTGAGACAAAGCAATAGATAAAGCAATAGTGCAAGCTAACATTGTGTAAATTTGCAGCCCATCTATGGCATTACTCATAGGCGTAGCTAGTGGGGGGCCTAATACGTTCACCTGGCAACACTATATAACGCCAAAAACATGAACTCAGATTTTTAAATTCAAAGTAATAGCGCTCCTAATTCATTACAATAATTATTGTTAATTCATTGCATAGATAGGGAGTGGATCCATGTTCATATGTTGCTAATATCAGTCTATTGTTGGATTAAACCGTTTCTAGTGAATGTTTTTCAAATGCAATTGTGTTTTCACATGTATTCAATCAACAAAATATTCAATCATTTTCTGTGTACAACGTATTTGTTATTGTTTTTAATGTAAAGTTGTTATTAAAACATGTTAAATTTTTTCTGCAATGAATCATATACTCATTGTTTCTTTACACACAATATGATTGCATTTGGTTAAAATTCACTTGCTTTGTAATGGCTTCACAATGATTATTGCAATGAATTCAAACAAGTGCTTTTATTCTGAAGAGAAAAATAAAGTGTTTGTGTTGACAGCATTCTATAGTGTTGCCAGGCAAACTTTTTAGCACCCCCTCTAGCTATGCCACTGGCATTACTTAGGAACTAAAATATATCCAAAACAATATGTAAAACAGTATGGCCAATTATAATAATCCTAGTTACAGGTGCAATTGAAATTATTAAACCCCCATTGCAAATCGGGTTTATTGTCAAAAAGTAGAGATTTTCTGATGTTTGTAAAGAACAAATCAAACAAAAGCATTGAAATTGCTCAACACAATGAATGCATCAAGTGTTTTCCCCAAATCCAACTGACAATGCAATTCAGTATGACTTCTCCAGTCTCAAAAGTATTCAATTTAATTTGTTTTGGGATTCTGTTCTGTGGAGCAATGAAACTTTTCGGCATGATGGGTGAGTAGTATGTCTGAAGGAAGAACGAAGCGTATGCTGAAAAGAACACTGCCTACATTCAAGCATGGTGGTGCTTCAGTGATGCTCTGGGGCTGATTTGCATCCTCTGGCACAGGAAACCAGCAGTGTGTGGAAGGCAAGATGGATGAATTGAAATATCAGAAAATCCTAGGAGGAAACGTCATGCCAGGAAACTGGACTTTCCAACAGGACAATGATCCAAAGCATAACTCAAATTCCATCAAGGCTTGGTTGCAGAAAAAATCCTGGAAGATTATACACTGGTCATCAGAGTCACGTGAATTGAAGCCCATAGAAAATCTCTGGTCAGATTTGAAAAAGACTGTTGCAGCATGCAAACCCAAGAATATTACTGGACTGGAGGACATTGCTCATGGGGAATGGGCTAAGATTCCTCAGAAATGCTGCCAGAGGCTGATGTCTGTCTATGCATCTCATTTGCAGCAGGTCATAACAGAAAAAGGTTGTTCTACTAAATATTAAAGATGCTTGTCGTGAAGGGGTTGAATAATTTGGAGACTGGAGATGTCATTATCAGTTGCTTTTGCAGTTGAATTTCGGGAAATCACTTGAAGCATTCATTGTGTTAAGCTACTGTATATCTTTTTATTTTGTTTGATTTGTTCATTGCAAGCAGCTGAAAGTCTGTACATTTTGACAGTAAACAAGAATTATAATGGAGGTTGAATAATTTTGATTGCAACTGCAATTAGGTGCTAAGGGATGAATTGAGAGAATCTAAAAAACGAGCTCATGGTAGCATAGCACATAAAATATGTGGCAAGTCAGGTTGGTCAGTTGATTGTCACACACAGTATTTTACATTAAATTAAAGGCAATTTTTTACATTTTTAACAAAACATTTGTTTGTAAAATCTAAACAACCAATTTTAGGCCTTTTGTAGACACACACACATATCCTACCTAATAAGACCAAGTTCTCCAGGATAGATATAATACAGACAACCAGGTGACATTATAATAGTGTACATAGAGAAAAGCTACATTTTAAAATATGATTTCAATGTATGAAAATTATTAAGAGCTCAAACGTATGGTTTTGGATTGTATTCATTTTTAGACTTAGCGTTTTATACAATAACAATCTAAAGTCAGAAAATAATTCCATATGCGTTCAGGTATTCTACATTTGAAGTGTTTGAACACTATGCTGTTGTATTCCAGTCATTAGGCTTTATATAAAAAGAAACAAATGGTGCTATTGAAATATGAATATCATTATGAATAACACGTAAATATAATTGTGAAATAGTCCTTTGGTAAGAAATGCACATATAGGCCTACTTTTATTGAGATTAACACAGGCTATATAGGCCTATCTACATTGAGTGCTTTAACAATCTAAGACTCTATCGATTTCAAAAAGTTTTTATAAAAGTTAGTATTTTGAAGTTTTAAAATGTTTTTTGATTTTGTTTGATATCAGAAAAAGTATGTGGTTCTGTTTGTGTGCGCACCAGCGATTGTTGAAATATTTTTGTATGCATTTACATTGTTTTTCTATGAGAGGCGGATATGGTTTTACCCGCGCAATCGACAATGTCGAATAATAATTGACCATTACCAAGAAAGCCCCTGACCCATTCAATAGCATTCTCTCCCATGGGACACGACTGCCCTCCTCCCCAAGGGCGCTTATCCTCTACAGGAATTCCATGGATCACCAAACACACCAGAAAAGGTGGTGCATTCCCGCGTATTTCGTTTCAACTTGCATTTAAGACTTTTATATCATAATGTTAATTAATGCATTAATCGGCTCTGATTTTTGACATCGTGAATTAAAGTCCCGTGCGTTCAACCTATGTCTCAACACCCTACATATTATCCAAACTTAACTAATGGTATATTTGCCTACGTTCATGGTTGATGATTTAGCATATGTATAGCTATAATAAAAAACAAGGAAAGACTGAGTAAACTCTCCCTGTGCATTGAACTCTGCTAAGATTATTTTTTTTAAGATTCCAACAGTAGCTCAATTTTCACCCTGCAAGTGCATGTGCGCCAAAATGCCAGCAGGGATAAAACTGACTCAGTTCCACATGTTGGAAAATACTTTGAAACTGTTTGTTGACATGTTTTATTTACTGTACAGTCTGCCAGACACAATTACTCTAGCTGTGTCACGTGGTTCGAAACAGTCACTGTGTAGGCCTAGCTCATACATCTTATTTTAAAAACTATTAATTTCTATTGTTGTTAGGTTGTAGGCGGACATGATGTTTAGGCGCGCGATCTATGTTAATGACAACAAGAATTGGCTCTCTGAAGAAGCCGACAATGACCTATTCAATAGCATCTCCCAAGGGACACCCTTGCTCTCTTTGGCAAAGGGACACCATTCTCTACTATCTATTAATGACCAAACACCCCAAAAGTGGCTGAATTTCCCGCTTGTTTCGTTTTAACACGCATTTAGGAATTAGCCTACCTTATCTTAACGTAAATTAATGCAGTAAGGCTACGTGATTTCTCGTGAGACAGACCGCATTCATATTCAACTGACATCAGCTGAATTTATACATTCTGTCTGTTCGTATACTCTCGAAAAAATTACATTCTTTGCGGTGGCTGTTGAAAATGTGCCTGCCTATGAAAATAGGAAGACTCGGTAAAGTCCATCTGAGCGCGCTCGGGTGTGTGTCTGAGCTCTGTCCAGCTTCTCATTTTACACAACTATACAGGCTCACTTCTTTGCGGACAGCCGTGTGCGCCTCCTCACCTCTGTAGAATGGTGGCGTGGCCCAAAGCACGACCCGGGCTGCCAGCGGGGATTTACTGATTGGCGCTGTGCCCAACCGCAAGTCGTCTATGCTCAGTTCTCACGACCTCAGCTCAACAAAGACAGCTCTGAACTAGGCATATTAACTCAAACACAGAGGCACAATAAACAACCACAGAACCCACACACTGCCAAGTCATTTATGCCTCTGTGCAGCAGCAGACTTGTTTTTTTCTTATATATATACATTGCTGGTTGGAAGTTTCGAAATGGCATTTTCGGAGTCATTCTCAGGGCAACCAGAGAAAAGTAAAAAAGAAACTACACGAATTAACGAAACACAAAACTCATGATTGTTGTTATCTATGCCTTCAGTTAAACGGCCAAACAGGCACAACCATTTCATCTAAAGATATTTTACGCCTGAGGAATTTCATTACTTTATAAAATGGCAAAACTATGTGTAACTAGTGTATACAGTTAGAGGTTTGCTAAAAGGCCCACGCAATTTGGTTTCCCTAATACTTAAATGTAAAAAAGTAACACAACATACGTTTTGATAACATCTGGTTACATTGATATACTAGGCTTAGACTAGTACAAATGCTCAATAAATATTGTTAGGAAAAGTTTACACCACAAGCTATTATGCGAATTTTCATCCGTGCATGTGGCTATACATTCTGAGTGCTTATTTGCCATCGGTATAGGCCTAAACCGTTATGATCAGCAATCACATGAGAGGAACCCAATCTCATCCTAAATTGTGCCCATCTCACTGAAAGTGGCGGATACAGCATAACATAAGAGGGAAATTAAAAAAGAAACCACGTGTTTTCTGAGTGTGGAAAGGTGCATGGTGGGGTGATTTTACCGCGGGGATTATTTAAATAGTCAAATTAAGAACCATTAATTTGCAGCAACAACCTGGGTGGAATGTTACACGCCGGGGAGAAGCAACACGTGTTAAATGTCTTGCTCATGGACCGAACGACAGAGCTTGCCTTCCCAATGATGACGGCACTAATTATACATAAATATTAAACAATTATTTTGTGAATTTAGCAAAGGCACGGGCGGGCAGGAGATTTGTAGCTATTAAATATGTTAGCCGGTAAGGCACTCTTCCCCACGTTCTCGTTTTCCAGCTATTCAGGTATGCATACAAGGGGTAACTGAACAATCGGTTGCATAAAAGAAGCAAGGAACCGTCCATATTCTCCTTTCAGTGAGGCAATCTGTTAGTTACATTAACCCCAAAGCGCATTTCCCAGGCTCATGAATAGGGTTTAAGACTTCTTAAACATCCCGCTGAATACAGGATGAAACCCCATTCAAGCTTTTAATTACCCTTTAGCAAAAGAAAAAATAACCATTGTCAATTCAAACTATATGCATTTTCGAGAAAACACAAATGACTAACTTCCTGCCAACCTTTAAGAAAATTTAAGGGAAATGTCTGAAATTTGTATCAAACTAGACCTATATAGTTGTATGGGGTTATAACCCTTAACCAGTGTCTATAATGTGTTCAATGGGCCCATCCTGGATGTTCAAATGACACTATATTTTATGAAAAGTAGGCCTACTTTATGTTAGGTTTTAGCATGGACTTAGAAACAGACCCTAAACCTGTATAAATGGGCAAGTGTGTTAGGGAAGTACAGACAACCGTTTTAATTTCTGACAACTGATTTATTAGGTCAATGGGCCCAACTTCCAAACATAAGGAGTTATAAAAACACAGCTTTGGTATAACAATCAACTTTGTACAAAACTATATCTTTCCATAAAAAGTACTTCAGCACAACTATCCTGAATAAATCTTCCATCGCATGGACACAACATTTATCAACAACATCCAAATTTTGGAATCAGCTAATAAATTAAACTTTCACCATGTCCAACAAAGGTTAGATGTCCCTTAGAACGGAACTATTAACATAATCAAAATAACTTTCATTATTGTAGTGTCCATTTCAAACTACCAGGGTCGCCAGACAGGCTCACTGCCTTCCGAACCAGTGCCAACACCGATAGGGCTTACGGCCTGAGGTACACCGATGAACGATGTCATCCCATGGATAGGGGATGATACTGGTGGCGAAGAGCAGCCATGGACGGGACTGGCGTTGACTGTCACAGGCACACCTGCGTTTGCGTACAGAGGGATGACTGGGGTAGATGCTGAGGCGAAAGCAGGGTTTGGTATCAAGAATGCGAACTGTCCATCTGTGGCGGGAACAAGCTGAAACCCACCAAAGACTTTAGGAGACAAGGATTCTCCTGGGCTGAGTTTGGAACCCATGGAGGCACTGTTAGGCAAGGTAGACGGTAGCTGCACATGAAGGGGCTGCGCTAGATGAGATTGCTGAGTTGGGGTCGGCTGGGGATAGTTCATGGCAATCATCTGGCCTAGGCAGCCGGACAGGTGGTTGAGGAGCCGCGACCTCACCTCCGTGTTCACTCCCTCGCTGGTGGACAAGAAGCGTGTGACTTCGTTCATGCATTCGTTGAATCCCGCCCTGTATTTACTGAGGACTGTAGTGTCTGCTGACAGAGCTGCTGAGACAATATAAATAATAGTCCACATTAAAAATAGTGTATTTCGATTTAATCTGTTAAACAATGCAATTTTGCACTTGGTGTCGAATTAAGACATCCAGATATCAAATTCGTTGGCATTTCAACTCACCAGTCATCTGCACACGCTGTAAATTCCGTAAGTGCTTTACTGTCATCTCAAGAATATCGGCTTTCTCCAATTTAGAATGTCTGGAACTCTGAGGATAACAACATTGGAAAAGTAAATACGTGCAAAAATTACACCATTAGTGTAATAAACAAAATCATCTTAAATTGAGAAATCACTTAGGCTTACATCTTTTTTAAGTGCATCGAGGATGAGCGTCTTGAGTTGGCCAAGGCTTTCGTTAATCCTTGCTCTCCGACGTTTCTCCATGATGGGCTTGGAGGACTGAAGAAAAAAACATCTTTCAAATTAATTAATTGTAAACATATAGGTGAATTACGAACGTAGTCTATGCTTTAAGTATCTACTTATTAAACCTTGATTTAACTAGGCAAACCAATTAACACATTTCATTTACGCGCAAGCAATGGTCCATGGGGTTACCCTACCTCGTTTATTTAGCGAAAACATCAACAGTGACTGAACATTTCAGATTAATCAAATCATTAGGAAGATGCTAAAGTGTTGGCTACCTTTCTATGTTCGCTGGCATTTTTGGGTTTGTCTGGAGTACAGGATCCATTTGCAGGGGAACCAGCTATAGGTGATGCCGTTTGCTTCTCCATGGTGTCGGCTGGCATTCTGGATTATATCGACTCCTCCGGATAATAGAAAAAAGTATCCTTTTGGAGACGTAAAATGTAGGAAACGTCTCAATATCACTGCTCCTTAATGTGTTGATTAAATCGTAAACAGTATTGGAAAGATATCCTACGATAGCCACATAGAAGTGAGCAAATCCCACTGATCAGCTATATCACTTGTCGCAGAACTGTCATCTGAGTGTAAGCGCGTGCACGGGGACAAGCTACTTTTGGGCAGGTCGAATCTGCTCTGCTGCCGACACACGCCAGCACTACTTATAGATGATTCGCATGCTCCCAGTTCGTGTGAAACCCTCTCTGCATTCTTTCCCACACTCGTCTCAGCCAATCGGCGCGCGGACTCACCCATTGGGCGCGGGGCAAACTGCTGATTGGACAACACCCCCGCGGGCTGTCAGTCACGCGCTGCTCAATCAGCCCTGGAGGAACAAACAACAAAGCAGCGAGTGCAGTCGGTCTGGCTGTGAAGTGATAAGGGGAATTGACGGAATGCGCTGGCTGTTTGCTTCTAACTTCTTCATACCAGTCAAGAATTTACTTTTTTTTGTGTCACAAAGGTTGCTGATGCTTAAATATATATGTACATTTTTTGTTAATATGAATTGCAAACCTTTTAACCCAAGTTCCAAATAAATAGGCTACACGTTTAATAAATGTTAATACCTTAATGGGAAATGAGTATAAAAACGTTCTTAAAAATCCATGACAGGGGTTTAAATATAATCATACACTTACTAGTCTTAACAATCAAATAGTAGTTGTAATCAGCAGCTAACCTAGAGATTCTGTTTAGCTTCTTACGGTAGTAAAAAGAAAACAGCTGTATTGGCACGCGAGGCGGTTTGCAGCAGCAGCACGCAGTAAACCAGTGGCAGGCGGCCACTTTATGCAAATCTAACTGAGCAAGGTCCTTTTTTTTGGTGTGTGAATCTCCATGTGTCAATCATTCCAGCGCGGGAGCTGTGGGGGGGGGGGGGGGGGGGGGGGGGGGGGGGTGCTGGGGGGATAGCGACATCTGTCCGCGTGCCAGTCACACTGTGTGCGCCTGCTCAGTGCACTTCAGTCTCCTCTAAGCACGTGCCAAAAACTGACTTCCCTAGAGAGGGACTGTTACTCGTTAAATTCTCTGCTGAGAATGGAAGAATTTTGTTTCACAGTGCTCTGTGAGCCCAGGGTGATAACAAGCACTAGTATATGCATACGTTTCATAACTGGCTATGTAAGTTATACTTCAATCAATTGGTCAGATATACTCAACAATATATACATACATGCATACATACATACATATAGTTTGAACTCAAATACATAAAATTAAGTCTTAACATGCTTCAGTTTAGATTTTTTACAAGATAGCATTATTTAAAATATGTAGCCTACCTGTTTCGTAGACTATATGTAGGTAGGTTCATATACAAAACGTGTTTTTAGGATAGGTCGTTGTAAAAACAAATTAGTAGCACTTCAGAAACAAAGTAGCACTATCAAACATCTAACCCTTTGTTGTAACATTGTCGAACCCAAAATTTAAGTTCCAGTGATAAATCAGATGTTGAAGGCCATGCTAACATGTAAATTAAAAAAGTGTAAATTTGTTTTGTGCCAGAAGATCAGTCATGAAAACCTAGAAGAACTGCATTACTTTTATACCTCTTCTTCTAATGTGGTAGCCTAGTCTACGGGATTGCAGTTACAGTACTGCGGTTGTAGGCTACATTGCAGGTTACACCAAATTACAGTAGGTATAATAACCATAAATAAAATAAATAGCCTAACATGCAATAATAGGTAGCCTAATAAAACTCATCCCAGAGTTTGAAGGAAAAGGGCGCCATCTATTGACACATTTCTTCTGGCTTCTCACATATAAAGGCTTTTCCCACATAATGTAGGCTAAAATATATATTGTAATAAACATTCAATACAACATTCCAAAAATACAATAGTTTAATTTTGTTAGCAATACATTTTTTTAGATAGGGAGGACAGCATATATAGCATGCATATTGATTACATATATTATGAATTAATTAATCAAGAACGACGAAGAGGGGTCTAGGGTGGTTTATCAGGCCAAGCGCTTTGTCTTGTGTACATATAGGCCTACTGCTGCAGAATTGGATGGATTCCTGCCCTGTGATATTTCAGCAAATCATTTATTAATTGTTCCCCTCAATCAAAAAGCATACACATGGATGGATTTAATAAATAATAAAAATAACAATAATAATAATAATAATGATAATAATAATAATGAACAGCTAGTGGAATTGTAGTCTCAGCCTATCAGTTGTTTTCAGTGCATGTAAACCACATATATTTCTTAACAACTTTATACTTGTAGGGGATGGGTTTCCGCTTACTTTGGCCACAAGGTAGCGCAGTGTAGCACAACTCCTTAGTTGAATCGTTCATTTTAGAATGTAAATGGTTAAAATTCTGCTGCACTAGACAAGGTCTTAAACTGTTAATGTCTGTCATTATGACTTCACAAAAATGTAATCATGCATAAAATAGTATTGAATTCTTTATCATGGTACAACGAAACCAAACTAATTAAAAATCAATCCCGAAGAAAAATCACCCAATTTTCTCATCTTTAACTTGAAACAGAACACAAGTTGTACATAATGTAGCCTACTGTTAGACATCAATAGAAAGAAGCCACAGTAAAAAAAATATATATTTATTCACTACGTTCACTACAGTTACAGGCCTAGACCGACGTGTGGTTTCAACATTGTGTTTCTAGTAATGTGTATAAAAGTTGGTACCATTACATATGAAAAATTACATAACAGCAAAATGGGTACTGTGGAAAGTCACCCAGTCAAGCTTAAGTACAAATCACAACATGTTAGTAATACCTTGATGTACTTGGTATGATGAGTAATTGCAAAAACCCTGTCTGAGTCCATAATCCAAAGCTCATCACACTATTGACAAGCACCAAATTGAATACATTTTTGTAAATCAAACCCCAACAGATTCTCGCCTACTGGATTATTAGTCATTGTTCATAAGCTGCAGTCACAGTTTACAGGGGAGCTCTAGTTTCAAGGACCAGCTGTGGGTACTTCAGCTCACATTTACTTTTTTGTGACAAATTGTTATAAGTTGTTTTGCAGAGTATAGGTCACCCTACCACTGCCCCTAGTGCAGTGGCATGCATTGTTATTTTACGCTTTTGTTTTAGTTTTTGGATGTTGCTAGATGTCAACCCAGTTTTGTGGACTAGATTCTAAGAACGCAATAATTTTTTTGTCTTTTCAATTGACAAAAAAGGCCAATGGAACAAATAACATCTATAATTCAATCTACATTCCAGAATCTAAAATTTGGAGGTCTTTGTAACACACAACAAAGAAATCAGAAATCCCTCTCCAACTAGTTGAAACATTCCAAATGCCTCCCATATTATTCCATCCTTGAAACACTTGTTGTCACTGACAACACTAGCCACCGGAATGCCGAGTACAGGAATCACTGTAGAGAACGGATCTAGCCTAAATTCATCAAACAAGTAAAGCCAAAAGTACTTGCTTTTTGACTTAAGTTCATGAAAGACTGAAGAGAAGCCGTGTAGATGAAAAGACCACAGTGTAGGGGCTGTGTTAGCACATTTAACACAGTCCAGTAGGCTGTTGTCTGGGTTCAGAGAATGCTCAACAGCTCCCTTTCACTGGAGCCTGGTTAGTTTGTCGTTGGGTAATGAGCCACCCCTCTCTCTGAAATCTGTGTGCAGAATGCAGAAAATGGAGTCAATTATATCTGTATTAGCTGCCAGCCAATCCCCTCCCAGACAATGTAATTGCAGTGTTCGTAATTGTGTTTACTATAATCAATCCTTGCAACAGGCAGCACATTTTTACAAACCTGAACTTCGTTCTTTTTCAGGATGACCACTGTGGTTACAAGGAAAAGGCAGAGAAAAAACAAGCCAAAGCAGAGAAAAAAAATGCACTTCAAAATTAAAACGGATCATTTCCATCAACACGGCTGAACAGTGTTATTCCCCGTAGAAATGCACCACTTTTAGAAATGATGTTATAAATTCATTATGAACTCGCCAGTAGTTATAGTAGAGATTGATTGAGATGAATGGCTGCCAGAAATGTTGACAAATCAATTTTCAAGCAGACGGTTTTGCTCATCATCATATGCTTTTTTTAACGAATTGCAAAAGCCTCCGATTAACTAAGTAGACAGGAGAACATTTGGTTCCCCTTCTTGCACCAGACAAGCCTGCAGGGCTTCTGTTGTTGCTGCTGCTTTCACCACTTTCATAAAGTGGTGGATAATATTTATGAAAAAGAATCAAATTAATAGAAACATAATTTAATCAGGGATAAATGTATTTACTGTTATATTGTTAAAATGCAAAACCCATGTGCAGACTAGACTGAAAGCGTATCCACCTAAGATATTACTGTCTAAATATTTAAAATTTTTTATTTTCAGTACAATATATAAAGCTATATTGTTCCTAGGGATTGCTTTATAATTATGTTATCACTTGATGAATTAAAGTATTTTACAACCAGATTGTTATACTCTTGGTTTTCTTATTTGATGTATTACCATAATTGAGGTGTTTTTAGAAGGTTTCAGCATTTGTTAATATTTCTCATAGAATGATTGGGGGGGGGGGGGGGGTGGAGGTTCATTCAGAGACTTCAATGGTGAATGTTAGCACCACAAATGTGAAGAATTCTTTTTGGACTTCTACCTTATTCTTTCTTAATCTCATTACTCCTTGCATTGTTCTCATACCTAAAAAAACATGGATCAATTATATTTGGTTCACTTTTAAAGCAGCATGTCCAGTACAATGTGATGTATTCACAATCGCTCCTTGGTTTTCTGAGCAGAGAGAGACCCCTTTATGTTGCTTCTCAGACCGACTCATGGCTTTCTTCTCCCTTTTAAGTGGGCTGTTGATGAGGTTAGTCTAATCACATTAAGTCAACTCACATTGGTCGCCGCAGTTCATTTTCCTTCTAAAGGCATCCTGACATCTCCTATACTTCTTCATGCTTTTTTTTCACTTTTCATCAAGGCTTCCAGACAATTCTAGCACATCTTTTGAGTGCAGATTCTAATAGATTCTTTTATAAACCTTGGTGCCCCGATGATATAGGTTATGTGGAATGGGTCATGACACTGCAAAACTTCAAGGGAGAATTTTAAAGCTGTGATATTACGCAATTTGACATTTCCACTGTTGTCTGTGCAAAGAGGCTGAACACCACACATAAAGAATGCACAAAACATTAAATTCAATTCTGGAAATCACTGGAACCTTTAATTGATTCCCAAATAAATAATTGAACAAGACTTAATGCAATCTTCTCTGATTTCAAGACAAAAGATAGGAACACATTTTTCATGGCTTGGATGTTAACAAGTTTTTAGTAAAATGATTATCCATTGTAGATTGCATTTATAGAAAGAAATACTCTTGCAATCTAATATCTACCACTACATTAATGAATGTACTGAAATATTTTATATATTATTATATAGCAATGTGATCTCACTTATAACATAAATGTGGCATTCACTTACCAATTAAACCCATAATTAAGATTGATAAAATATTTGTTGTCCTTTAGGCTGCAAGGTAAACATGATAAACATTTTATAATTCTACGAAAGTGTAAGGATATAATTGTTCTTGTTCATTGATCAAATCATTACTATTTGGGCTAGAGCAAACCTTTTATATTTTTAATAGTATGGGGGATGTTCCATTACAAAAGTGTTCACACAATCGTAGTAAAACCACAATCATAATAGTTAGTTCTAATATTCTAAATCAAAGGATTAATTTTATGAAAATAAAAAAAGTAAAACTGCAAATGTTAGCAAAAAACAAAAACTTTTGAGTTCCGAGTTACAGACATTACAATCTAGGATTGTAAAATGTCAGTGGTTCTAATCAATGGTGTGCAAACACAAAATAACAGGTTTCCAGAGACAATGGTCAGAATACAAAACAGACCTTTTCATTTGACTACAGAAGCTTGCCTCAAGAAAGAACAGTCCACAAACTAAATGGGTGCTGTGGAAAAAAACAACCACCATTAAGTTAATGGATATGAACGTTTGTCTAAATAATTATATTATACATTAAGTTAATGGATATGAACGTTTGTCTAAATAATTATATTATAGGGTTTCAGCAGCTGTTTGAGTTCCACACTTAGAGCTTGGACAATCTGCACTGGAATGTAGAATGACAGATATGACCCACTGTCAAACAATGGGACAATACCCTCTTGCTTCCACCTGCAATGTAATCATCCCGTGCATGATCTGAATAAAGGTTTTAGTGTTGGATGAGCAGTGTGAAAAGAATCGGCAGCTCTGCAATACTTGCTTGGATGAACCATATGCGTGCCCCTCGCCATCCCACAGATCTGTCCAAGGAGTTGTGGAGCTGCCAACAAGGCAGTGTTAGTGGGAATTGGGAGGAGAAGAAAATAGGGAAACAAAAACAAAATACTAATTCATTTCAAAGTGGAATTTTTATATATGTAAAACATTACATAACAATATGCCGTAATTACTGTAGATACAAATTCACACCCCTAAGTCCACGTTGTTAGTGATTAGTATGTCAATATTTGAGACCATGTTATTTTCCATCCTGTAATGGACATACACAATACTTTGAAAACATGAACATTTACAAAATTAGAAACAATTATTAACATTTATTTAGTGAAATACCTGTTTGGATAAGTGATCAGCCCCTTAGATTAAGCATTATAAACTTACTCAGGTACAACAGTAACTTCCCAGATCACACACCATGCTAATTGCACCCCACCTGACATCAACTGTAGTGGTTTTTATTACTTCATAAGAAAACCGGCTGGATGGAAAGGTGCATTCAAAAAGGGCAAAATTGTGGAAGGATAAAAAAAGATTTCAAAGGCTTTAACTATCCCTCTGAGTACCATTCAGAGCATTATTAAGTGGAAAGCATATGGCACCACTAACACTTTGGCCAATGACAACTTTGAATGACTTACAAATCTTATTTTTATTTTATTTTAACCATTATTTAACCAGGTAAGTTGACTAAGAACAATTTCTTATTTACAGCAACGACCTGGGAGCAATTAGTGTCTTGCCCAAGGACACAACGACATTTGGCTCAGTCGGGAATCGAACTGGCAACCTTCTGACTACAAGTCTGACTCCCTACCCACTGAGCCATCTGCGCCCCGGGCTGAGATTGGTCAGTCTGTGCATGATAAAACAATCTCACAAGCTTTACATAAAGCTGGCCTGTATGGCAGGGTGGCAAGAAAGAAGCCTCTTCTGAAAAAGGACAATACAGAGTCTAATTTCCACTTTGCAAATTTACACTTGGAAGATTCTAATGCCATGTGGCAAAAGGTTGTATAATCAGAAGAGACCAAGATTGAACATTTTGGACTGAACTGCAAGCGTTGGTGAACCAAAACACAGCACTCCACTCAAAACAAACCATACCTACTGTGAAGCATGGTGGCAACATAATGTTGTGGGGTTTCTCTTCAGTGGGTACTGGGCAATTGGTCAGGATTGAAGGGAATTTTACTCACATTTGACCCCAAACATGCAGTACACTTTTGGCTCAAATCAAAATTGTCCTTCAATGGAAGTCTTCACAGCCCCAGTCGGTATCTCAATGGCTTAACGATGTTATGTCCTATTTGCAATTGGAAAAAATTATTACTATTTTCGGGGGTCCACCAAAAACATTGTAACAGGTGGCAACCTTTATTTCTTATTCTGAACAGACTCAGACACTGCCTAGTTAATCTTGTGTGGATGTTACCCTAGTTCATTTTTTAAGCTGTGTTTACTGAACTTTTATATTTAAATTTTTTTCTCTCTCTGCTTGTGTGTTTTTTGGTCCTGTGTTGTTTTTTGTGTTTTTATATTTTCATTTAATTGCTTTTGGTTTTATATTGTATACGGGCAGGGGATCTCTGTGGTTGGGGGGATGGAAGTGGGTCAAGGGGGTCATGTTTGGCGAGGAAGGACGAGGTTGTGGTGGTCATGTTTGGCGGGGGATGAGGGATGTTTTGTTGTGCGTTAAAATTATAAAATGCATCTTCTCTTTGTCATACATGTAAGTTTCAATTTCAACCTTAATTAAAAAAACAAAGAAAAACCTGCAGCTCTCTGCTGCTGAATATGGGCAGGTGGTTCCCCTTCCAGCATGACAACGACCATAAACACACAGGCAAAAAACTTTTATTTATATATATATATATGAGGCTTAAGAATAGGAAGGTTTATGTCCATGAGTGGTCAAATCATTTTTTGTTTATGTTTCTAAACTGTTGCCTTTTACATTACTTGAAAATTGTAAGGCAGAATGTGCAAATAAACCTGGAAGAAAACTATAAATTTTTTAAGGGGTTTTGATTTCAGGCTGTAAGACAAAAAAGTGACTATTTCAAAGTGGTATGAGGATTTTCTAGACACTGTCAATCATTTAATTAATATACACTCAATCAAAATGTTGAGAGGAAAAAGAGAAGATTAACATTTACTTTTTTGCTATTTTGGATTGTTATTTTGTATTGTTATTGCAAGTAAACTCTAAACTCAAATTTCTCTTAATGAGACAATAAAGGCTTATCTTATCTTAAATTGTGCAGCACAGGAAATTTGAAAATGTGCCCCCCCTCCCCATCCACTCACCTCTCAACATTGAACCCCACCCAAAACCACTTCCATCCAACAACCTACCCCAATCCCCCCTCCACCCATTTACTGCACGCACACACACACACACACACACACACACACACA
>JACXGM010006079.1:0-16097 GCA_016801145.1 Umbra pygmaea
ACTCTGGGGTTGGGATTTTGTTTGGGGATAGGGGGGTGAGGGTGGTTGACAGTTTTGTGGGTATGCAGGGGAGGGTTTTGGGGGCAGATGTGGATTTTGCGGGTTTTCGTTTGAGGGTGGTGGGGGTGTATGGCCCACAGCTGTTGCCTGACAGGAGGGAGTTGGTGGCCAGTCTGGTGCCCTTGTGCGCTACGAACAGGCACTTGGTTATTGGGGGGGATTTTAATGTGGAAGTGGGAGCTGGGGGGGTTGCTGAGGTTGAGCTGGCGAGGTTGTTCACTAGTAATGGGTTGGTGGATGGGGGTTTGGCACTCATTCCTGTGTTGGATGGGCCTACTTGGCGTAACTCCAGGGGTGTTGTCAGGCGTTTAGATTATTTGTTTTTTTCTAGGACCTTGGTCCCTTTTTCGGGTAGGCTGCTTTCTGTGTTTTTTTCTGATCATGATGGGGTTTTGATTAGGGTGGGCAGCTCCGACGGTGGAATTTGGTAGGGGTTACTGGAAGTTGAATGGGTTTGAGGGGCATGTGTGGGGGTGTGTTGGAGTGGTGGGACCTGGCTAAGGTGCGTATTAGGGAGTTTGTGATGTGTTTTAGTAGGGCGAGGGATAGGGATGAGAGGAGGTCGGTGTCTCTGCTCCAGCGGTTGCTGGACCTTGAGTATAATGCGGGGAATGTGGGGATCCCTGTGGATTGGGACAGGGTAGCTGTGCTGAAAGCTAGGCTGAGGGTGGTGTGTGAGGGTAAGGCTCGTGTTTTTTTGCAGCATCCTCATCGGGACTTTTTGGAGGCCAATGAGTCCTTCAGGCCAAACAGCGGAAGCAGCTGTTTGAGGGGGTGCGGGACATGAGTGGGGTGGTGGTTAGGGAGCCGGTGGAGATGGTCAGGGTGGCGTCGGATCATTTCTGTTCCTTCTTCCTGGAGCGGGAGGTGGATGTGGCACTGGGTGATGGGTTTTTGGCCCACCTAGTGAGTAGAGTTCCGGAGGACATGAGGATAGCTTGGTGGGCCCGCTTACCCTTGGGGAGGTGTCAAGTGCTTTGGGGAGGATGGGTAAGGGCAAGGTCCCAGGAATTGATGGGCTGCCGGCTGAGTTCTATCTCAGGTTTTGGGGTACACTCGGGCCGGTGGTCCTGGAGGTTTTGCAGGCATTTCTGGGTGGGGGGGCTCTAAGTCCGTCTATGTCGGTGGGTATGCTGTCCTTGCTGTTCAAGAAGGGTGATTCGGTGGACTTGGGAAATTGGCGTCCTCTGCCTATGTTGTGCGTGGACTATAAGCTGCTGGCTAAGGTCATGGTTTTTGGGTTTCGGTGAGAGGTTTGTGGGCTGGTTGAAAGTGTTGGGTGAGGGGGCTGGATGTCGGGTCAGTGTGAATAACCACTTGGGGGATGTTTTTGGTTTGGCCTCGGGGGTGAGGCAGGGTTGTCCTTTGTCAGCGCTTTTGTTCATTTTATACATGGATCCCCTGGCTGCGGCCATTCGGGCTGACGTGGGGGTTTAGGGGTTGTTGGTGCCGGGCGGTGGTGGCCTGCGGGTGAAGTTGACGCAGTATGCTGACGACACCACGTTGTTGTTGTATCATGATGTGTGTTTGCTCAGGGCTTTGGCTATCTTTGGGGATTTTTCACGGGCTTCGGGGGCGGTGTTGACCCTCCAGAAGTCGTCGGTGAAATGTTTAGGTGTGTGGAGGGATAGGTTGGATGTTCCGGGGGGTTTACTGCTTTGTTGTGGGCCGTTGGGTGTGTTTTTTTTTTAGTCCTCTGGGGCGGCTACACTGAATTGGTCTAGGGTGTTGTTGGTAAAGCAGGCTAAGCTGTGTTTGTGGAGAGGTAGGACCTTATCATACATGGGGAAGGTTTTGGTTTTGAAGGTGGACGCCTTGCCTGCTCTGCAGTTTTTGGCACATGTTTACCCTTTGCCGGCTAGCATGAGGAGGGGAGTGATGAGGTTGGTGTTTAATTCTGTGTGGGGGGGGTCGGTATGAGTGGGTGGTGCAGCTGAGGATGGTTGCATCGGTGGGTGTGGGGGGGCGTGAGGTGTCTCATCTGCCGCTACTTTTGGATTCCTTGTTTGTGTCCTTTTTGTTGGTGGAGCTTTCGCAACCGTTGTTGCACCCGTCTGGGTATTTTCTTCGTTTGTTTTTTTCTTATCAAGGCAGGGCTGTGATGGAGTGGTCGAATGTGGGGCCGAGGGCAGAACAGTTGCCGTGGCATTTTAGCCATGCAGCTAAATGGATGCATTTGCATTCTGTGGTGTACTTCTCCCGGGTAGGGTTGGATCACCGCCAGTTATATGAGGTGGTGTGACAGGGTGTCAGTGTTGGGCCGGTGTTGGGTGTGCCTGCTGAGGTGTGGGGAAGGGTGCAGGAGAAGTGAATTGGGAATAGGCTCCAGGATCTGCACTGGCTCTGCATTCATAGGGCAATGCCGGTGAGGGCGGTGATGTGTAGGCACAGTTTGGTGCGTTCCCCGCTGTGTCTGAGGGTTGGGTGTCAGGGGGATGAGTCAGTGAGGCATGTCTTTTGGGACTGTGCTTTTGCAGGTGTGGTCTGGATGAGTGCGCAGGATTTGCTGGGGAGGGTGAGGCGGTCCTTTATTGTGACATGGGCTAGGGTTGAGAGGGGTTTAGAGCGAGTCGGGAGAGGTTTTTACTTTGGTTGGTAATCAGCTATTACAAGCAGGGCTTTTGGGATGCTAGGCAGGCTTTGGTTAGGGCTGGGTCTGACTGGGGTGTGGTGGGGGTGGGACAAATGGTCGAGGGTGAGTTGTGGGGTAGGATTCAGGGGGATGTGCGGAGGTGGGGATATCATGCTGCTATGGAACGGTGGAAGGGGGGTTTGGGTCTGATTTGAGGGGTGGGGGGATGATTGTGGGGATTGGGAAATGTTTTTGCTGGGTGGAATGGGGGTTTGTGTTTTTGCTTCATGCTGTTTTGTTTGTTTATTGCTGGGCCTGTGTTAATGTGATGTGATGGGAAGCTTGGTGTTTCAGGTGGGTATGGGTTTGTGTATCGGTGGCCACAAAAGACAGGAATTGGTTGCTGAGGGAGTGATTCTGTGTACTGTGTAGGGCATTGGACCCTAGTATGGATGTTATGGATAATATACGCTCCACGCATCGACTCGGTATTGTGGAACCTCCGGGAATGGTGCACCCATTTTAAGTGTGAAAAGGAAAAATGTGTTTGATCCTCCTCTGACAAAGAGAGTTAACTACCGACTTTTCGCACCTGGAGACGAAGCCCTTTTCGTTAGCTTTTGGGTAGTTGGTTAGGACTGAGTGAGTGTGTGACAGAGTGGTTCAACAACGTCACCTTGATGCAAGCAGAGACTTGCGTCCTTATCATTTACACTCCCCTGACAAAGCTGGCGACTGAATAATAATAAAACTAGCTTAAATGTTCATATGGCATGAAGAAAATATGGAACGCTTCACGGATCTGTATCGATCCAATTTTAGTATAAGTGCTGCCGAAGCTAGCACAGGCAGAGCAGGCCGTGCCACTTTTTTATTTCTGGCCACTTGCTTAAAACATGGCCTGTCACGGTAGTCCACCACAGAGAGATGCTCCGTGACAATGGGCCAGAAATTAAATATTATTTTTCTGTCAGCCATCCAGCCACCCAGCAATAACCCCACAATGTCCGGGCCTGGTTCACAAGGTGCCTCTCTGTCTCAAACTTTGTCTTATATCCGACTCTGGTTTCTCTTCAATTACGCCTAATTTTTTGCAGAGATCCCCGGAGCGGTTCACCTCAACTTTTCTTCCTGTTGTTCTGCATTTCCCACTTACCCCTCCCCCGCCTTTTTCCACCAACTTTTCTGTCCACCTCCTATCTTGGAAGGACTGGGAGACAACAGGAGTAACAGTGGCTTGACCGCAGCTCTTGTATGTCCTCTAAGTCTGGTGGACCAGCATGGTGAACGAAGAACCGGGGAAGAGTAACAGGGATATGACCGCGGCTCTTCCTGACCCCCGGTTCACGAACCAGGCCAACAGTGGAAGGACTGAGGAGAACGGAAGGGTAACAGTGGCTTGACCACAGCCTGACCTGACTCTTTAGTCCACGGAACACCCCGGAGAGCTACCCCCCCTTTTCCCCACAGGCCCCAGTGTTTCCGGACCAGCCTACTGTTCAGAGAGGGATGTGCCAGCCTGCAGACCCAGAGGCGAGTGGACCCTGAGCTGCCGAGGCACCACTCCACTCCGCTACATCATCAGTCTGCACCCCATGTGAGAATTCACACCCATTTAATAAATTCATAGCTCACCCATTGTCTGAAACTGAAACCAAATTAGTCACTGTCAACTTTTATAATGAATGCATCCAGGAAACATGATTAAATAGATTTGCAAAAGTTAAATCAGAAACAAGAGGGTCCTGGACGAAGACCATGTCTGCAACGGGGCACGTACATGGCAAATTCAGTTAACACCGGACTCAACAGGGGTGGGCAGAGTCCATCATCTTCCCAGCAGCATCACGCTGGGGAACAACAGAGGCTCCGTCCACTACTATGGTATGCCTAAACTGTGCAGGAATTGTGGCCAATTGGGTCATCTGGCCGCAGCCTGCACAGCCTGCAAAATCTGCCTAGCATCACACCCAACTGTAGAATGTACCAACACCAGACCATGTAACCTGTGTGGGATGCTGGGACACTTCTTCAGGACATGTCCTAGCTCATATGCGGGCAGGGCGAGAGCAGGTGGGCCAAGCACACAAACCCCACAACACCTTCAACCTTCCCGACCCCCCACAATACCCTCCCTTCTCCCATCACCTCCTCCACCAAAAGACAGTAATAACGAAGAGCAACCAGACACAAACATAGCACACATAGAAGAGACACCATCACCAACCCATACATCAGCACCCACAAACATTCAGCCACACACCCATACACCCTTAGTTAAAGGGGAGCCGGATCAAACACTAGTAACACAGATACATTCCTCAGAGGAGGAGGGAGGGCAAACCTTCAAAATGGTCAAAAGTAACACATCAAAAATGCAAAAGACACCCCAAACCCGTAGTTAATACCAAACTGATCAAAAAACCACCCTGGACTCAAAACCACAACGCTAACGTGCGAGGTCTGACCCTGCACCACCACTCTCACCAACACCCCGCCTCACCCCCCGGCCCACCATACCCCCCAAAACCCTTCCTATTCAAGAATAGACATGTTCCTACTCTCACCTGGCCTGAGAATGCAAAGCCTGACCAGTAGGGCGGTGCATTTCTCAGACCACAGGATTCTGACCGTGTCCCTAGATTGGGAGGGGCTAGTAAAGATAGGCAGAGGGTCCTGGAGGATGAATACATCACTCCTCGAGGACCAGGCAGTCAGACTCTCCTTCTCCAGACGACACCGGGAGTGGTGATCTTTAAAAGAACTTTACGACTCCCCGGATAGAGTGGTGGGAAATGGTCAAGGACAGAGTCAAGGGCTACTTTGGTGGTGTAGGGAGGAGGAATACTAGGGAGAAAAGGGCTAGTTTCAACCACCATAACAGAGCCCTTCAGCGCCTTAGTCTCCTCCAGCTAGAGGGATTAGACGTGGCCCGAGAGCTGTCTGAAACCGAACAACATCTTTCAACCCTCTGTCGGGAAGAGAAAAAAGTCAGTACAAAGCTTCAGGGACTGGAGGAGGATGAGAAATGCACTCACTACTTCTTCCGCAGTGCACGGTCCAAGCAAAAACCCATCCTGTCCCTTTAAAACAGCCAGGGTGACTCTGTTACTAACAACGAGGACATCCTGGGGGCGGCCGGGAGAGTTCTACCAGACCTTCTGGGATCTCCTCAAAGAGGATGTTGCGGAGGTCTTCCAGGCCATATACAGGGAGAGAAGGTTGGGTGAGTCCATGCGCCAGAGCCCAATCACTCTTATTCCCAAGAAGGGGGACCTCAAGGACCTCCGGAATTGGCATCCAATAAACATCCTATCCGTCGACTATAAAATTCTTACAAAAACACTAACAAAACGTATCCAGCCCCATCTCCCCTCAGTAATTGCAGCAGACCAAACATGCAGCGTTCCTGGGAGGTCCATAAATGACAACCTGCTCCTGGTGAGATTTCATCTTGCCCTCCCAGGAGCGGAGGTCCCCCCTGGGCCTTCTAAGTCTGGATCAGGAGAAGGCCTTTAACAGGGTCAGCCATGGCTTCCTGCAGAGGGTGCTGAATACAATCAACTGGACTGACCTCTGCTATCAAAACATCAACAGCAGAGTACTAAATAACACACTGACAGATCCATTCCCCATCAGATCAGGCGTAAGACAAGGGTGCCCCCTAGCCCCTCTGCTGTACGTCATCTACCTGGAGCCCTTTTTAGAAAAGATCAGAACCTCCACAGGTATCCCAGGCTACCAGCTGCCGGGAGCCAGTGCAGAGAGGCTCAGGGTAGTGGCGTACATCACCATGGTCGGCACAGATAGCCGCTCCATCACCAGCGGAACAAAGGTGGTGGAGGACTACTGTGCAGCCACTGGCGCCCTAGTCAACCGGGGTAAGAGTGAATTGTTTCTAACACCATACTGGCATGAGACTCTCGTCACCTCTTTCCCTGTTAAAACAGAAAACATCAAGCTGCTGGGGATCACTTTCCAGAGGGATGGGGGAGGATCCACCAGCTGGGCTGAGACCATCTGCCACGTCCAACGGAAGATCTGCGAGTGGGGCGCACGGTCCCTCACAATGACGGGTAAGACCCTGATCCTGAAGGCAATTGTTCTCCCCATTCTCTTGTCTGGGGGAAACACCCTGCCTAGGTACAAGGCAACCAGTAAGAAGATCGAGCGTCTGATGTTCACCTTCGTCTGGGGGAGCCAGATGGAGAGACTCAAACGCAGCACCCTGTACAAAACTGGTGAGAATGGGGGAAAGGGTGTCCCAGACATACTCAACATCATCAGGGCACAGCAACTCTCCAACCTGGTCATTAACATGAACAAACCAAACAGAAAAGCTAGTTATTTTGAACACTACTCCACACCCTTCCTCAGAACCCTTGGATTGAGCACAATAGACCACACTGTGCCCTACAGCTGGGACCCCCCTAAAGTCTACACAACCATCAGAGACTTTGTTTTCAGGTCGGGCCTATGCACGGCTGGGCTGGCCTCCTGGAAGTACAAGGACATAAATGGGCCACATCTGCTCCAAGCTCAGCCGTGGCCCCGCAACAGGTATGGTTAAATGTCAATCACCACACCATTACAAATAAACAGAAAGACAACTCTTGGATGGCTGTCCACGGCTGCCTCCCCACTAGAGAATTCATGTATAGATGGCATGTAGCCCTTACGGAGAATTGTCCCCATGGATGCAACACAGTGGAAAATACCTACCATGTTATGGTTGAATGCTCCGTGGCCAGGCGGATCTGGGCCCTGTTTCCACAACAGGTTACTGACCCTACCTCGCTTGACGACAGAAATCATCCTGAACGGTCCTCCCGCGGATGCACTACCACCCAGATCCGCCAGCAGCGGAGGATCATCTGTGTCGTCAAGCAGGTCCTGTGGGAGACAAGGAATACCAGGATCTTCAACAAAACCACAGTAGACCCAATAACCCTGAGGAGGAGGATCACCATTCTCCTCAGGGACCACGCCATCACAGACTTCACCAGGAACCCAGAAATGGCGAGAGCGGCGTGGGGGGTGATGAGATTGGAAGGACATCTCCCTCTGAAACCCTGCACGTCATATCAGACCAACAATAACCTACCACTCACCCAGAACATCATGCCCGTCCTCGGGCCTCCTAGCGTCCGGCCTCACCGCCGCATTGCCCCGGGAGGCAACCACAAATCGGTTTTATCCTTTTTAGCAAAATGTAATTCTGATGTGTTTTTATTACAAGAATGTGGTCTGCCCTTTTTCAAATCTGACAGGAAGTGGGAGGAAAGATGGCAGCATGGGCACTCAATCTGGAGCGGCTCAAATTTTAATATAAATGATGGTGTTGCGCTTTTAATAAACAACCCAAACATAGTGGTGAAGGGGAGCACGGTGGTGGTAAGTGTATGTGCACTTTTAGCCAATTTGTGTTTTATGGGGAGGGATTTTAAAGTGATAAATGTATTATGGTTTTAATGACAAAAATGAACGCTGCACCCTTTTAGAAGATCTGCAGTCCCACATGCTAGGGAGGGAAGCCTTAGTATTGGGTGGGGATTTTAATTGCATTTTATCAAGAATGTATAGGGAGAGGGGCAGGAGAGGATTTTAAGATAGATAAGTCATCAGTTTCATTAAACAGAGTGTGTACAGGTTTTAGACTTAAAGACTGTTTTAAAACCACGCATCCAAGAGAGGAGGGCTTCACCTGGCTCGGTGGTGACGGCACCAAACCCTCTCGAATTGACTATTTATTCACACGCGACTGTCCCCCAACTGATGCAAGATTAACCCGTTTTCTTTTCAGACCACTCTATGCTGTCATGCACTCTTTCACTAGCCCTGTGTCTGACAGTGGGGAGAGGGCTCTGGAAGCTGAACTGCTCCCTGTTGGATGAGGAAGAGGTAACAAGGCTATACAGGGAGCAGTGGCAGACCTTACAGGACTCCTTCGACTCACAAGCACAATGGTGGGAAAGGGTAGGACGAGGATTTTTTTAAGAAGATAGGTAAAGGAAAAAGGAAAAAAAAAATACAGATAGACGCATGATGGGACTGCAGAAATGCCTCGAGCGTTATTTTAATCTAGTCCACCAGGGCTTTGATTTTAATGACGAAATAAAAGAGGTGAAAAGGGAAATGGAAATCATAGCAGCGGAAAAGAGTGAAGGAATTATTTTAAGAAGTAAACGACAAACTGACAAGCGACCTAAACATGACAGAACTCGACAAAGGACTAGGACATTTTAAAAGGAGGAAATCGCCAGGGGAAGATGGTCTCCCCCTGTAATTTTACCAATCCTTTTTGGATAATTTAGCCGATGACCTTCTGACTGTTTTTACTGACTTTGACCAGGACGAAAAGCTACCGGACAGTTTTAGAGTGGGGATTGTGTCTCTTTTATACAAAAAGTATGACAAAACAGAGCTTAAAAACTGGAGACCGATCACCCTTTTAAACTTTGATTGTAAACTTTTTAGCAAGATTTTAACCCTCAATGTCTTCTGTTGTAGGGGAGGTGATCCGACCGGATCAAGCCTGTGCCATCCCCAAAAGGAAGATCACGGACAGCCTAAAACTGATCAGATACGCCATCTGTCTTGCGAGAGACAGAAACACAAAACTTGTAGTCATAAATTTAGATTTTGAAAAAGCTTTTGATCGGGTCTCACACCAGTACCTGTTCCAGGTACTACAGAAAATGGGATTTCCAGCCAGGTTTCTAGCTTGGGTGGGATTGCTGTACAGACATCACCAGCAAAATCCTAGTAAATGGGCATTTATCAAAAGCAGTGGGAGTACACTGCGGTGTCCGTCAGGGTTGTCCCTTATCTCCTCTTCTGTTTGTGGCTTGTATAGAACCATTGGCACAGATCTTAAGGGACCAACGGATCAGGGGGCTGGGCATTCCAGGGAGAGGGGGGGATGAAGGCCAAGTGCGTTTTATACATGGATGACGTTAACATTTTATGCCCCAACCTTTTATCTGTTGACTGTGCCCTGGACAGGATTGACCAGTTTGGACGAGCCTCTGGGGTGAGACTGAACCGTGACAAGACCGAAGTGCAGTTCTTTGGTCCGTGGGCCCAGACAGACGTGACAGGATTACCCCTGACAAAGACAGAAAATATGAAAATATTGGGACTTAAATTTGATCGGGAGGGGGGAAGAAGTGGAAATTGGGAGGGGGTAGTAAACAAGATAAAGCAAAAATTGGGCTTCTGGGGACTAAGACAGTTAACGTTTGATGGCAAAGTTTTAATCATTAAAGCTATGATTATAGCTGTTCTGTTATTAATCTGTTCTGTTTTTATCCCACCTCACAGGACAATTTTAATAATAAAGGGCCATTTTTTACTTTCTGTAGGGAGGCAAGTGGGAGAGGCTACACAGGGAGGTGGTCAAGAGGCCCAAGGCACATGGGGGAAAGGGGCTGCCCAACCTATACCTATTTCTGGGCAGCCGGTACACAGCATTGCATGTGGCCCTGGCCACCTCCCCAGCGGCAAACAAAAAAACTGGGGCTCTGACATGGTTTTGGCTGGGCTCCTACCTCCGCCACCTCAAACTGACCCCAGTCGACCTAAGAGCCCCAGTGTGCTTCCAGCTCCCCACCCAGTACAGTGTCATAAGGTGGTTTTTAAAGCATTTTAAAGTTGAAAGTGAACCGGTCGCGGTTTTAACCAAACACCGAACGTTTTTAAATGAACAGCTTGTGTGTACTTTAAGAAAAGCCAATGTATATGATGACACTGCACTGTTTTAAGTAATTGTGCCAATAAATATTTTCTCAAAAGAAACTGCATTGAACAGAACTTTTTATTCAGGCAGCCAGAATATGTACCTGTTTTAAGTGTCTTAAATGGTTCTGATTGTGAGTAGGTTGGTGTTTTATTTGGACAGTAGGGGTTTGGTGAGTGAGGCGCCGAGTGGTTTTAGGAGAGGTAGGTCAATTATGGATACTTTGGTGACGGTTAGTACCGAGATAGCGTGTGCGTTGTCTAGGAAGGAAGTAATGTGTGTCACTTATTTTGATGTTGAAAAGGCTTATAACACTATGTGGAGGGAGGGAGGGATTGATGATTAAGTTAGGTGCAATGGGTGTTGGGGGTAGGTTGTATAACTGGGTTGTGGATTTCTTGTTTGGGAGAGTGTTTAGGGTGAAGGTGGGGGCAAGCATGTCAAGGGAGTATGAGGTAGAGAATGGGATGCCTCAGGGCAGTGTGGTTTGCCCGGTGCTGTTCTCTGTGATGATTAATGATGTATTTAAAGAGGTGGGGCAGGGACTTGGGGTCGCATTGTACGCGGATGACGGGGCAGTTTGGAAAAGGGGGAGGAATGTGATGGCGAAAATGCAGGGTGCTGTGTCTGTGGTGGAAGAGTGGTCGTATATGTGGGGCTTTAGGATGTTGGTGGCGAAGTCCAGCTTCATAGTGTATTCAAATAGGAAGGTGGTGGATGTGAGGTTGCAAATTGATGGACAGGATATAGGCCGGGTGGTGGTGTTTAAGTATTTGGGCATGTGGTTTGACGAGAGGTTGACGTGGAGGAAACATGTGGCGTATGTGGAGGTTAGGTGTAGGAGGGCGTTGAACCTGATGAGAGCAGTGGTGGGGGTCGATTGGGGGGCTGACAGGCAGGCGTTGCTGTGCATGTATCAGGAACTGATAGGGCGGTGGTGGATTATGGATGGGTCAGCGGCTAGGACTTTGTTGGATAGAGTGCAGGCATGTGCACTGAGGTTGTGGGTCGGCGCGTATAGGATGACGCAGACAGCGGCGGTGCAGGTGAAGGCAGGTGAAATGCCGTTGGCGCTGAGACGGGATAAGCTAGCGTTGGCGTATTGGGTGAGTCTGAAGGGGAGGTCTGTGAGGCATCCTGCGGTTGAGGCGGTGGGAAAGTGTCAGGGGGTGTAGGATGTAAAATTAGAGCATTTGGGTGGGTGATAGAAAGGAAGGTGGAGGAGTATGGTTTGGAGGGGAAGGATGTTGACCCGGCGGTCGCGTTTGGTGGGGTTCCCCATTGGTTGTTCCCAGTGCCGAAGGTTGATGTGAGGCTGTTGGAGCGTAGGAAGGGATGGGATATTGGTAATTTTGGGGCTGGCGTGGGTGGAGGAGGTTAGGCCGCTTCGGGTGGTGGTGTGTACAGACTCAGCGGCTGTGCTGAGTAGTGTGAAGTCGGGTAGGTCAGATAGGGGGAATTTGTTGGTGGAGCTGATGGGGCTGAAGTTGGGGCTGAAGAGGGTGGGGTGGTGGTCTGGTTATGCTGGGTGCCAGCACATATAGGAGTAGAGGGTAATGAAGAGGTGGACAGGGTGGCAAACAGGGGAACACAAAGGGGGGAAGTGGATGTGAGGATACTGTATGGGCAGGGAGAGATGAAAGCAATGATAAGGAGGGTGGGGTTGGAATGCTGGCAGAAACAGTGGGATGAGTGTATGATGGGGAGGGGGTATTATGGGATACAGAACACGGTTAGGGTGGAGAGTGTGTATAGGGGGTGTCGTTGGGAGGATGTCATGTGGTGTAGGATGAGGTTTGGTCATACAGGGCTGAACGCAACGTTGGCGATGACGGGGAGGCCCAGATCCAGTGCCAAGCGAGAACCACAGCAAACCTACACCACCTGAGGACAGCTGGAGTCCTGAGAGGCCTAAAACACCTCCTTCCAAAGGGAAGTCTTCTTGTCCTACCGCATTCTGTTTAATTTTCTCCCTTCCTTCAGTAACAAACTTGACCCACAAACCTTAAACCCCATCTACACCCCCCCCCCCCTGCCCCCCTTTCCCACTTTCACAGCCCCACCACGACCAGAACATGGACAACAGAAGCATCAGACGACACAATGCCGTCAGAATGATATATGCAAGACCAGAAGGACAAGCATCAATGCAGAGACTGGATTTTAGCAGAGCGGTCATCCAGACCGGGCTATGCTATACCCCTATGGATTTGAATTGTTTGTTTAAGCTGCCGGGCCTACGAGACATCTTTGAGTTTAGACACCACAACTACTGTGTGATTTTTGGCACAAGACTAGGGAAAATAGACACAGGGTACTTTAAGTAAATTTCACATAGAACCTATCACCGCACCAGATAGAAAATCAGTCACCATAATTTTTTACAACAAGACAGTCTCAGATCACGACATAGGCACATGGTTAGCATGACATGCACAGGTGGATTCACAGGTTCAGCAGATCAGAGACGAAGATGGGGTATGGACAGGGGTGAGAAAATGTAATATCACGCTCAGGAGGGACCAGACTGGAGCCATAAAACACCTGCCCAGTACCATGATGCTTGGGAACAACAGAGGGGAGGTGTTTTATTATGGCATGGCAAAACTGTGCAGGAACTCTGGAGCATATGGAAACTTCACAGCAACCTGCACAGTAATGCGGTGTAAGAACTATGAAGATGACCTCACCAAGAAATGCACAGAGGAGAGAAAGTGCCACCTCTGCGGGAATGAAGACCCTGTTTTTAGAAACTGCCCAACCTCATATTCCAGAAGGGCTCATTCCCAAAGAGGTGCACAACTGGACCCAACACCAACACAAGACCCAATACCAGAAGCACTCACCACACCAGAAACAGTACCTTCACCGGAAATAATCCCTGCCCCATCATCCTCAGATGATGAAACCTTTGACACATCTTCAGACAACCAATATGAATCAGACCAAGTACCAACACATCAGGACAATACCACAACTACATCCAGCCTTTGCTCCCCCGTATAGTCACTGTCCATATCCCAACCACCCCCAGACTACAGAAAGTCAATTCCACTAGACACGGGAGTCAGAGCAACGCGGAACAGCACCGACCTCACCACTTGCACACTCACCCAGAGAGTGAAGAGCGAAACAGAAGAGACAATCACCCACCCCCCGGAAGACCAGGAACCTCTAAACCAACAAAGCATCCCCCAACACCCAGCCTACCAGAAAGAACAGCGAGCAAAGAGCAAAAATGAAATCAACAATAAACAAAAAAAATTCAACAATAACTCTGGAATTGGTAATCATGACTAACCAATTACCAGAATGCCAGGTGGGGAATTAGGCAGTCATTAGCCCTCATTTATCAAACGTGCGTAGAAACCAGTGTAGGTCTGAGCGCAGAAATCATCTTACGACGAGACTCACGTGTGATTTACAAAACATTCGTATCACTCCAATTCCAGCGTACGAATGAACGGGTGTTGATAAATCAGACGGTTGAAAACCATCGTAATTTAAATAACACGCCCACATTTATGGCCTCGCCCTTAGAATTTACGACATGGATAAGCGAAATCTGGCAAAGAAAATGATTTTCTCTGAGAAAAAATAAAGACGCTCAGGTCTCAGGTGCAGGCTAACCGCTTATTTGTTTTATTTGGAAGCTTAAAATCAGGCATCGATTGTTAAAGGAAAATGCGGTGTTGACTGAGGTTACTGCTATAGTCATTGAAAGCGATTAACGAGAACCTGAAGTGTATTTCAAATAAATGAATTATTTTCACTAAATATTACATGTTGTATTTTTTAAGTAGCTTTCTTACGAAATATAGAACTTGCTATATTAGAAACTCAGAATAAGATCCTGTCTCCTTCGTAGAGCCCACAATGGTGGGTGTTGTGGCTACTGATCTTCATTGAATATTTAATATTCATTGATATTCAGCACAATATCGCGGAGAACCCCGCTTGCCATAATTATGTTGCAGGCCTGCTCTGGTGTGTATAGCAGTCCCCCCACCCCACCCCGCTTACCCAAGACAGAGCCACCTGTACAAACCTATACATCACTCCACTGTGGTTCGTGTGCGTGTGTGCGCACTGTTGAACCTGCGCTCCTGCTTGTTTCAGGATTTGCAAGCGGTGTATGTAGTCAGTCAGGGCATAACCTTTTTCACCAAGAGGAATCACATCCTACCATTTCACCAAAGAAATGTAGAACTATTATAATAATTGTACGAGGGCGTAACTCACCGAGATGACTCCAGCCATGCAGTGAGCCCTCCTTGTTCCAATGCTGCAGTTTAGAAAAATAGAGAAGCGCGGCCCACCCGGCCACCGGGCAATAACAAACATCCTGGCATCACATATGATCTGAACGTTAACATTTGTAACACAATGACTATAGCCGAGTACCCATCAATGATCTGTGCAAGGGGAGATTAAGTGTCACCTTTCTACAAAAATTATGTGCTCTTTGTGAGGTTAACCATGCAGCAGCGATTTTATAGAAGATCAGTCAGCAAGATGAGACAAGACATACGAATTTTAGGTAATAATTGTAATGATGGATATTGAGCCAATACCAGCAATGACATTATGAATTACCAATAAAGATTGGTTGTACAAGTAAAGATGTTGTTATTATTTTTATATTTTCCTGCTGTGATACCTTTTCAACAACTTAGCATTTTGTTATGCTTCTGGCTATAGAGAGTAAATCTATTTATAAAACAATTTGGTAGCTATTGGCAGACAATGACTGCCTGATGATCACCCACTGGGGAAGGTGGAGAAGTGGGCTTGCTGGCTATCAAGCCGTATGTTCGTGATTCCCCCCATGTAGACTAGAAAGCAGGAGAGACAAATAGCATTGTGACGTAACTCAGGAATACCCGGGAATGCCCTGAAGAACAAGTCGCTTACCTGACGTATATTATTGTCTTCCATTGCCTAGCATCCACTGACATATATTGTTTGACACGAGAGATGTACTGTAGTTCACTAAAGCAAACTTTTTTCACTGTAAGTCATAAGAAAAAGGTCTGGTGACGTTTTTAGGGGGACCATGTAGTAGAATTTCGCCTGTATCAGAGTCTGACTGTGCTGTATATATTTGTGATTCCCCCTCATGAAATCAGTGGAATGCAATCATTTTAGGTATGACTGTTTAAGTATGAATACAGTTAGAACAAAACTCACTACAAAAACCATAGACCATATCGGTTGTGATGGTTTTTGTGAAGAAAAAAAACATACAGATGGTGAATTGATAGTGCTCATCAAGGGGAGGGGCTGCACTTAGGTGTATCGTGCCGTGCCGAAAGCAAGTGAATTATGTTTCAGTGGCAGTTTTTAAAAGAAAACAATACAAATAATGGCCACCAGGTGGCTCCGCTTTTCATTTGGAATCCATGGTGGCTATGATTATTACATCATTAACTCTAGGCCATATACAGGTCCTTCTCAAGAAATTAGCATATTATGATAAAGTTCATTATTTTCCATAATGTAATGATAAAAATTTAACTTTCATATATTTTAGATTCATTGCACACCAACTGAAATATTTCAGGTCATTTATTGTTTTAATACTGATGATTTTGGCATACAGCTCATGAAAACCCAAAATTCCTATCGCAAAGAATTAGCATATTTCATCTGACCAATAAAAGAAGTGTTTGTAATACAAAAAAAGTCAACATTCAAATAATTATGTTCAGTTATGCAGTCAATACT
>JACXGM010006079.1:16197-33671 GCA_016801145.1 Umbra pygmaea
TCCTCTTCACAATATTCCACAGATTCTCTATGGGGTTCAGGTCAGGAGAGTTGGCAGGCCAATTGAGCACAGTAATACCATGGTCAGTAAACCATTTACCAGTGGTTTTGGCACTGTGAGCAGGTGCCAGGTCGTGCTGAAAAATGAAATCTTCATCTCCATGAAGCTTTTCAGCAGATGGAAGCATGAAATGCTCCAATCTCCTGATAGCTAGCTGCATTGACCCTGCCCTTGATAAAACACAGTGGACCAACACCAGCAGCTGACATGGCACCCCAGACCACTGACTGTGGGTACTTGACACTGGACTTCAGGCATTTCCTTCTCCCCAGTCTTCCTCCAGACTCTGGCACCTTGATTTCCAAGTGACATGCAAAATATGTTGTTTTTTGTTGTGCTGCTTCTCTGTAGCCCAGGTCAAAAGCTTCTGCTGCTGTTTCTGGTTCTGGTTCAAAAGTGGCTTGACCTGGGGAATGCGGCACCTGTAGTCCATTTCCTGCACACGCCTGTGCACGGTGGCTCTGGATGTTTGTACTCCAAACTCAGTCCACTGCTTCCGCAGGTCATCCAAGGTCTGGAATCGGTCCTTCTCCACAATCTTCCTCAGGGTCCGGTCACCTCTTGTCGTTGTGCAGCATTTTTTGCCACACTTTTTCCTTCCCACAGACTTTCCACTGAGGTGCCTTGATACAGCACTCTGGGAACAGCCTATTTGTTCAGATATTTCTTTCTGTGTCTTACCCTCTTGCTTGAGGGTGTCAATGATGGCCTTCTGGACAGCAGTCAGGTCGGCAGTCTTACCCATGATTGCGGTTTTGCGTAATGAAACAGGCTGGGAGTTTTTAAAAGCCTCAGGAATCTTTTGCAGCTGAGTTAATTAGTTGATTCAGATGATTCAGATGATTAGGTTAATAGCTCGTTTAGAGACCCTTTTTATGACATTCTTATTCTTTGAGATAGGAATTTGGGGTTTTCATGAGCTGTATGCCAAAATCATCAGTATTAAAACAATAAATGACCTGAAATATTTCAGTTGGTGTGCAATGAATCTAAAATATATGAAAGTTTAATTTTTATCATCATTACATTATGGAAAATAATGAACTTTATCACAATATACTAATTTCTTGAGAATGATCTGTATAGGCAGCTCAGTTAACAGCACACTGGTTTGAAATATATAATTGAGAAATAGTGGAAAACGTGTCGGAAATTTATGATATTTTGAGCGCCAGACAGGAAATTGACAACTGCGTCGGTCTTAAACTAGCAAAGACACTTGCGTTTGGGCTTTGCGCTGCATTGCGTCGGGTGCAAGATAGGGCCCGGAATGATTTTTACACAAGGTAACTACAGTCATTATTTTTGCTCTTTACTGTTGTTATAGATCGGCTATTCCTAAAGTGGAATACAAAATAAATTGTGGTTCAAGATGTATTTCAATATTCAAATGTGCCTATTCAATATTAAAGTGATGTTTTCATGTCTTAATATTCCAGTCTCACTTGTGAAAATAATCACCAACTAGTGTCTAGATAAATATCAACCTAATGTCAAATATAATAATAGGCTATTTGGCAACCAACCAGAAAAACTAAAGTTGTTTGTTTTTCTGAGTACTTGAGAAAAGACCTCCAATAGGCAAATCAAACTACAAACTGGATATTTACCATCGGTAACGCTAAAGTACAATTAAGTAAAAAAAGGAAGAAATATGATATACAGTTCGATCACATAGGCTACTCACATATACAGCACATGCAAGCTTATGTAATTACCATTCAAATAGTTCATGTTTTTAAAAACAATTTATAATTTTATTGGACATATTAACTATGGCTTCACGTTCTGTGGAATTCCACTGGCCTGTGGCGGCAGGCTGGGGTAAGGGCTATCACTGCCTCAAATAAGCTTACCTGATTTGCAGTTCAAACATGAGTCCTTTTATTAGTGACAATTATGATCGTTCAAATGTGTCGTTAAAACTCAGCCCAATACTCAAAACAACAATGTTAGTTAGTTTTACATTCTAAATTAAATAGATCAAGCGGCTCCTGTAGCATAGAAGACAAATTTAATTTAATAATTGATGCAGCTATGATGAATGAATTCATTTTTATTTGTCTAATGCCAATACAGACACGTCACCAGTTTTTTAAAACTCTCTGGGCTCAGACGACCCGTTACTGGAGGGATTGTATTAGCTATATAAAAACAAATCCATATCACCATCATGTCGTTCTTTGGAAAATATATAGCCTATAGATTATATCCTACTGATATGGAATTGCACATATATTCTCCTCAGATCAGAATTTAAAATGTACAGCAGAGAGAGAGATGTAGAAAGCATATAGATTTTTTAGACATTACCATTTATAAAAACTATACCATCTGCCTCAAGCCGCAGAGTATAACACAATTTAACGGGCAGACAGTAATAATCAGACACCTCATACAGAATATATCTAAGTGTTTTATTATCCGAGAACCGTGAACGAATACAAAATTCATAGTTTTATTAATTGTAGCATGGGATTCACCTGCCCTTGACATTATTATTCTTACGATCATGAAAGGTTTGCTATATGGACAGCAGACTTCGTTTTGACTCTAAAATACATGTATTTTTTTAGAGACAAGAGAGTAATTTAAACTACTGTCAGTTATTTCATATAGATGTTTAAACCATTGTTGAAGTATTATAGACCATCGGAATTCAAACAGTATAGGCTAAACCCCTTAACAAAGCTACGGCTCAAGCAGACTTCATTATGATTTAAATAATAAAATAAAAGTATATTATTATTATTATATTATAGTTAAAAAAAAAACTAATCGGGTTAGTGCTAGGAGCACTATTCAGTATGATCATACAGTACGAGTGTATGGATGTGTCAGACTATTTCCATACACTATTGTGTACATTGCTCAAACGGTCAGAATCATAATTTTGTTTAAATGACGTTCAGAATCAGAGTTTGTTTAAATGACGTTACATATATGCCTTCATAAAAATTGTCAGATGAATACTGTAGATGGCAGTGATAATAAAGCAGAAAATATGCTTCTAATACGATTGCACGAGGTTGGAATACAATTTATTCAGCAGGACAAATATCATGGCATTTATCTAGGCTAAATCATGACGTTATTACGGATTAGATGCCTATGATTGTTTGTTGAAAAATGTTTGATAAACAGGATATTTCCCAGTGCAATACACTTTTATATCTTTAGTTTTACTTTTTATTGGTAAAGCAAGTAACAATCATGCACTCATTATTTTACACTACATGGCACCTTCTGTCAAGCTCAGAAATTTGGATTGTGTCACACATTTAATGAACCTTATTGTAGCTTATATTTCCTGCAGGTAATTAGGGGTGTGTTGATATGAGACTGTGCACCAGCACTGATGCTAAGAACAAGTGGTATTTATAGATTGGGATTTCCTACCTGTGTGCATATAGTGGTCATAGGATCATTTGAATAATACCACCTTTATTACATAGGCGCATTCTTAATTCTCTTTGTAAGTACAAATGTAGGATTTTGAAAATAATAATAGACACCCACACTAGATGCAAAGATTGGGCTATTCAGACAAGAAAGAATCACTTAAACGTATAGGCCAGTTTCCATATGGAATTATACGTAGAGTTTTTCGTGTACGCACTAACATTAATGCGGGTACTCCACTTTGGGAATAGCTCATTTTATATAATCAGTACGTGGGGGGTTTAACATTTGTAACACAATGACTAGCTGAGTGCCCATCAACGCAGGTCTGGGAGTGGGGAGATTATGTGTCACCTTACTACAAAAACGATGCACGCTTTGTAAGGGTGCGCCAGAGGTGGGAGTAAGTCACAAGCAAGTCTCAAGTCTTAACCTTCAAGTCCCAAGTTACCGTGGTGAAAATCAAGCAAGTCAAGTCGAGTCCCTGCTATAAGTCAAGCAAGTCAAGTCAAGTAATTTCTTTAGGTCAAGTTGCAAATCAAGTCATAAAATTCTGATCTACCACTATTTTCCCATTAAAATCAATTAAAAGACAGTGGTCATGAAAACTTTTATTTTCATTCTAAACAAAAACTGCTTAGGGTTTTTTCCTTGGCCTATTAAAGGAACACTTCAGATGCCTAAACAGCTCAAAATCATTCTTCCATGTTTCCGACACTACAGTCACTAAAAACACCTCACCACGTATAGTATTTCCAGTGTTACTCAACCAGTGTAATGAAAATCTGACAAAGAAATTATTGCATCATTTTTTATACTACAGCTAGATTCAGGGGAAGTGCTCATTTGACATTCATAGTGTTTTGAAACCAAAAACACAATGCAATGCACTGAATAGTAACTAACACAAAATAAACCTAAATAAACAATTCACATATTGAGTGCATTTTCTCAGTCCAGGTATGCCAGCCCACACTGGGCTGGTCATCACATCCTAATCTTTATTTGACCCATTTTATTCTCCAATTGACTCGATTCAAAACTAAAGGTTTTTAGTTTCTAAAATGTTGCAGTGACGTAACTGGCACATTTTCTGGACACTTACGGTGGCCGAGTTGGAAAAGACAGACCACACTGAAGTATTTTTAATGACTGTTGGCAGAAACTTGACTTGCACAATGATTTTCCTTTATCTGTATAAGCCTTATACCATAATGTGCTTCTCAAATTACTACAAAATGATTGCTTCAAAGTCAAACAACTAGTGTATTTGCCTGGGTTAAATCAACACTTTCCAGTGTAGACTCAGACACTGAACCAGTGTTAGGTGACAACACTGTAGTTTTATCATTACCCACTGTTAACACTTAACATTAATAACACTGGGTTGTGTTATCACTGAATGTTGATTCAGTGTCAATATTAGTCTACACCAGGGGTGGGCAATTATTTTAGCTTGAGGGCCACATTGAGCTTTTGAGACCAAATGAAGGGCCGCATTTTAGAGCAATGCATGAAAAATAGAAAATGTTATTTAATTAAATTAACCTTGCCCCCTACACAGTTACGTGCGTATCCTACAGAAAATAAATGTTTTGTTTTATAACACCATTTCCTTGTTTGACTGTAATGTTTTTAGTTTACCAAAATAAAGTCAGGGAAAAGTACCAAAATTTGAGACGCGATATCTACGGCTGTTATTAATCCATATGGACTAACCACTCCTCATTATTTGCACTGCCATTATTTAATCAGTGGAACCCCCTCTTTCCAACCATATTGGTACCATGTTAAGATTGTGCAGGATGATGTCCTACATCATTGCAGAGTTGCTATTTTGTCATTTTTACCTCTTACTTCCTGTCTGTAATGTGTTTAATAAAAAAGGCAAAAGTAAAAAAAACATGACCGACTTCGATGCGCGATAGTTCCAGCTCTCATAAACCCACATGGATGACCCAACACACATTATTTTCGGCTGATCTTTGTCTTTCCAACAGTACCAAGCTTTCGTTGCTAGCATGTACATTTCGCGAGATAATCGCAATAAAATCGCGCTTGACGCTCTAGAGCGTCGGGAGACTGTGGAGGGTAAAAACGCCTCGGGTCCATTGATCTGGCCTGCAGGCCGTAGTTTGCCCACCCCTGGTCTACATCTAGAATGTGCAACACATCAAAAGGTGCAACACTAAATAAGCTAGATACCTTAGCAAGATACACTGGCCCTCATTTATCAAACATGCGTAGAAACCAGTGTAGATCTGAGCGCAGAAATCATCTTACGACGAGACTCACGTGTGATTTACAAAACATTCGTATCACTCCAATTCCAGCGTACGAATGAACGGGTGTTGATAAATCAGACGGTTGAAATCCATCGAAATTTAAATATCACGCCCCCATTTATGCACGGACTAGAGGCCTCGCCCTTAGAATTTATGACATGGATAAGCGAAATCCGGCAAAGAAAAGGAATTTCTCTGAGATAAAAAGAGACGCTCAGTTCTCAGGTGCACGCCAACCGCTTGGTATTAATTGGAAGTTCAAAATCAGGCATTGATTAAAGGAATCATTGGTTAAATGAATATGCGGTGTTGACTGAGGTTACTGCTACAGTCATTGAAAACTATTAACGAGAACCTGAAGTGCATTTCAAATGAATTATTTATTTTCACTAAACCTTCCACGTTGTATTTTTTAAGTAGGTATATTTTCATATCTTTACAGCAAAACACTGATCTTGCATTGTTGCTTCAACACTTGTGGACTTGTAACAATAGTTTTGATTGGTCTGAGTTTCCTCGGCAGGCAGAGCAGAAAAATTACATTAGATCTCATGCAAAGCTTATTTGATGGTATTATAAGCCCTTTACCAAAAAGTAACCCATTTTAGCTGACTTCATCCTAGCTTTCTTACACAAGATAGCACTTCCTATATTACAAGCTCAGAATAAGATCCTTTCTCCTTCGTAGAGCCCAACTGTTGTGGCCACTGATCTTCATTGAATGGCGCAATATCGTGGAGAACCCCGCATGCCATAATTATGTTGCAGGCCTGCTCTGGTGTGTATAGCAATCCCCCCACCCCACCCCGCTTACCTTAGACAGCGCCACCTGCCCTTGAGCAAACGGATCACTTCACTGTGATTCGTGTGCGTGTGTGCGCACTGTTGAACCTGCGCTCCTGTTTGTTTGGGGATTTGCAGTGCGCCCTGTAGCCTTGATCCAACGCTGCAGTTAAAAAAATAGAGTCACGTGTCTGGCTACCATATTCAGAACAATCCTGGCATCTCATATGATCTGACCGTTGATTGAATTATATTTTTTGCCATTGATAAATGCGTAATCGTTCATGGATGGTGGCTACAGACGCAGTAGAATCAATTGCCCGATTCGCCTTAGTTGGAAACCCAGCAATCTCATAAAATTGTCTTTTAATCATAGTTTGAATATACCAGAAAGGGACTTCATAGCCGCCAAAACTGCTGGCATACTTCAACTATTTTTGTCTGCGATATACCAGACCTGTCCCTGATCTCCCGCTGAAAGATCCCAATGTAGAGAGCGCGCATTAAAGTCCTCCAGATCTGCCATCGCTTCGACTACAGGACTGCCAAAGCGCTTGTTTAAATTATGTATATGTACATAATATATTTGATTGAAATTGTTGTTTGCCTAATTTCTGCCCTCATATTCTACGCCACCCCGAAGTGAAAAGGGAAAAAATAAACCACTTAATAGCAATGTGCTGTATATAATTAATTCGTAATTCTGAAATGTAATTTGCAATATGGGGTAGTTGCTATGTAGACACATTCATCAATGATCGCTAGTTTAACAATTCACTGAACAAGGTGGTTTTACCATGAACACCGCTAGTCACACTATATAATTTGCGTACACGAAGTCAGACCAGACGTGAGATTTATCGCAGCCTACGATCACGTTCAAATTGATAATCCCTTGCTTTGCGTAGCAATCACCGTACGCCCGTCGTACGCCTGTTTTAGGTCGTACGCACGTTTCATAAATGAGGGCCACTTAACCTAGGTAGCTAAGTTGACTGTTACCATGGGTGAGGGCAGTCAGCGTTGCCTGGAATTGGAACTAGCTGCCTGAAGCAGCTGAAAGTTAAGTGCGAGACACGAGATGATATATCCAGCAGCAGTGCAGTTTAGCCGACAAACCCCAAATGTAGAGGAAATTATGTGCTAGCTCGCGCATCATGTCTGTCTAACACAATAGACCAACAGGGAAACAATACTTATAGTGAAGTAGATTCACAAAACAGAAAGTGTTCTGCTTACTCGCAGATGATTTACATGGACGTAGATGGTTTATTTCGCCGAAAGCTGACAAGTTTGCAGTACTGTTTTTTACATTCATAATATGTCTTTTCAATAAAATGCATAATCGATTTGAAGTTTAACATAACTAACGATTGACCAGCCAATAAGTTAGCTAAAAATACACGTCGTTACCTACCTTTCCTTGTGGGTTTTGTAGTGACGGACAAATTTAAAGGTGAAGGTACTTTTATTGTGTTCTTTCTACCGACATCAACAACAAAGTCCTTGTATCGAAATTTTACTATTTTTGGAATCACTCCCTTCATGATAGCTGCCTTGTGCGTTGACTCTGCTCGTGATGCGTGCCTATAGTTAGCAGGTTTGGGCGCATTGATCTAGAATCCACCCACCCAGTTTTAAAAACAAATGGTAACTTCTCATTTTCAAGAGAAATGCAAATATTTAATCACTTTAAAAAGTAAAGTAATTTCGAGTCATCTGTCTCAAGTCATGAATACAAAGTCAAAAGTCAAGTCTTATCAATTTTAGTCAAGCAAGCCTCAAGTCCACAAGTTTGTGACTCTGGGGTGCGCACAATGCGGATATTTACTGACACAAAAGAAGATTTCTGCATGATGTACATGGGTGCGCATTAATTTCGCGTGCGTGTTAGTATCGGGTGTGTGTTTTGTGCTAAAATATGGTAGCCTGGTTAACACCAGACCCTTCTCAGTTCTGACTGAGAGTGGGTCTGGGCAAAGTTAATTCACAGCCCATTTCCAAAGGGGTGTGACCAATGGACGCCGCTCAAATGCCTCTCGCCGCAATTGGATATATCAGACATTTGCAGAGTTGAGTTGGCAAAACTGCAACATAATTTTTTAGATATAAAGGCTTCGAGTGTTGTTCTTTCCTTATTTTTAAAAAGTAAAACGTTCAAATTGCTTAAAGGAGTGTTTCACAGTAAATCAGTTTCATAGTATACCATTTACAAACGTTACCATAGATGATTTATGGCATACACACGTCTGTTCTTTTTCAATATATCAGAGAAAAGCCGATAGTATATTTCAGTTCCTTTCGCATCCACTGGGGTGCTTCTGTATCCGTTTAAACTTGAGCTACCACAACTCCCAGAATTCTAAGCGAATTTAGTGCCCGTCCCCGTTTGAACACACCAATACAGAACATGGGCAATTCAACAGTACACGTCTGTACAGCTTGACGCTAGAAAGTTATACATATTTGTTTTTGAAATTGTAGTCTAATTTCTATTCATCATGCCCGTTTGGTGTTCTGTACCTGGTTGCAGAAATTACAAGCAAGCCCAAAAAGGAGTAATCTTTCACACTTTACAATATAAAAAGTTAGGGTATGCAGTCGGCATTTTAGGTAAGAATATTACGAAAGAGATCTACGTGCTGAATTAACCGGCACTACAGCCCGAAAGCGGCTGAAAAGCAATGTGATCCCATTCATTTTCCTTTATCTAGAAAGAGTAGCCTATATATAGTAAGGTATAGTAATTTACCCACTCAGCTAGCTACTAAGTACAGCTGGCACACTACACATACAGTACAATAACATTACCATTAGGACACGATGTGTGCTCCATTATCAAGGTACAGAAATTAGGTTTAATAAACTTACTCATCTGGAAATTGTCATCTTTCTACGTCACTTTCCATTTGTGCTGGAAAACTTCAGTGATCCAGTGACGCATATGCGGTCGTCAGTCTTTTTTGGTCCAAGCCTTACAAGCAAGTCCTTTTTTCTTCGGTAGACATGGATGAAATATTCCCACAGAAGCATTTAGGCAATCAGAATTTAACCGCATTTCAACTTATCTGTAGAGCATGCTGCCTTGTTGAAGCTGAATATCAAACTCCATTTGTTGTAACTGTTCTTCGGTGTACTCGGGCACAAACATGTATGGTTGGATGTCACTCAGAATGTTAAAGCAAGTTGTAAAATTCATCATCTGCAAATACTAGGTTAGTGGCAATTGTGTTTCCAGCGACTTTAATTACGAACTGTTTCACAGAATCCAGAGTGCCGGGTGGGCGGGGCTTGGAACAAGGAAGCCAGCGTTGTAGTTCTCTACATACTGAAAAAATCATACCACATTAAAACGGCTGATCGAAACGTCACAGAAAGACAAGCTATAGCTTAAAAAATCAAGGACAACCGAGGCTTTAAGTGAGTAGGTTTGAAAGCCAGATCAGTCTAACAAGGATGCTTATTTTCGCGACCGAATACACGCCTGTATTCATTTTTCCTATCTCCAAGGTCCATTGGATTTCCACCGTGACGTCAGAGTGTGAAAATTCCCCGCAAAATTTCAAATCTTGCTCTTACACTAGCCAGGCATGGGTGAAACATTTCTGACTGTTCTACAAATGTCTGGGAGAAGCTACTAGCACCTCCAGATAGCTGTAGGGTGAAGTATCCCTTTAAAACAGACACGATAGCTGATTCGAACAAGTGATATTGCGGATGTTCCATTGCAGCAGCCATCATCGTAACCAATGACAGTATAAAGCTGTGCTATTGTCATCGTATAAAGCCCGCCTCAACGGGTGGGATTGAGGCCGTTCAAGCCCATTTCCAATATTTCCTAATCGAGGCACCAGACTGACTTGCAAAGTCAGTCAGGGTTCTCCCAGGCTAAAAATACAGTACATTCCTGCCAAATAATCTTCTCATCTAAACTGCCTTTTTAAATTTTTTTTTTTTTTTTATTCCTTCTACTGCATGAAAACCCTATTTCAATGTTTAATACCTAGAAAGCAACAGTCTTCTTCGCTGCTTCAATGGTGTATGTTGTATGTTCCTCGTCTGAGGAATGTTTCACTTTGGGGAACGCAAAATGTACCATATGTATGAACTATTTACTGCTCACTGCCAATATCAGCTGTTCCTCCATGCCGTTCCTCCATATTGAGTAAGTCCTGGAGTTCATATCGTATCACAAGAATTCATCATGTGACAGCAGCAAGCAGGCTCCTGATTGGTTAACGCGGCGCAGACCTCCAGACTCTCGTAAATGCGTTTTTACATTAACTTTATCCGCAGGATGAAAGAGAAAACAGAGCGGGTTGTGTGTTTGAGGTTACAAACTCTTAAATTCAACAGTCAATGTTTGTTGGTTTCTTTACTTGAATTGATGCGTTCTATCTATGCATATAATCAAATTATTTAACTATGTAAAAATAACTCATTATATTAATAAGATGTTTCATTACAGTTAAAATGTTTCACTTTGGGGAACGCTTTCAAATACATTCAGCGGACCAATTAGGGAGGACGACCACAAGAATTAACAAGACAATAGTAGTTATCATTTTGACAATGAGGTGTGAGAGACAGGCAGGCAATTTTCAATAGTGGGGGAAGTTCACAGATATTGAAGCATGTTCTGCGCAGCGCAAGCGTTACTGGGCGAGCAGATCCACAAGAAATACTTTGTAATCCAATATAAATTTCCTAAAACTACAAAGAACAATTCTAAAATTCACACTGCACAGTCTAAAATGTTCATTATTGTATTTTAAGCTTTTATTAAAATGCAAAAAAATAATTTGGAAGTCGTAATCATTTAATATTAACAGGAAGTGTCACAGGTCCGACTTTGATAACTATCGTGAATTGTAGGCATTGCTTCTGTGAGTAACAAAAACTGCAGAGTGTAGGGAAAGATTATCTTGTATGAATTACTTTTTTATATTTTATAAATGTCAAGAAAAGTTTAATAGGCTATACTTCACAACCACGTTTCGGAAAGAGGAACTAAACCTGTAACTGTCTGAGCAGTAACAGTTTGGCTGTTCCAATATAATTTAATGTACCCAAATGTCATTTTGGGTATGCTCTGTAGATGCTTGCCTAGTTTTTATCTATTATATATTGTATGACTATTTCATATTTAATTGATAAGCCTGTGTAAACAACTATTACACTGTTATTGTTATTTTAAACGTCACAATCAAAGACTGTGTTTTAAAAACAGAATAGGGGAAATCATGAAAAACAGCCTTAAATACATGTGTCTTAACCAGCTTTTTAAAGTGACCCAGCGTTTGTGCATCTCTAATAGTAAGAGGAAGGACATTCCAGAGCTTGGGGGCTTTGTAAGAGAAGGCTATTTTCCCCCATGGTCTTGAGCTTACATGAAGGTTGATGGAGCAAAAGAGAATTAGCAGAATGAAAATCAATTCTCGCATTTATGGGAAGCCAGTGCAGCTGTGAAAGCACAGGTGTAATGTGTTCACGAGGAGAAGTACGAGTGAGCACACGAGCAGCAGAGTTTTGAATATATTAAAGCCTGCTCAGTGATTTAGCTGGAAGGACAGAGAACAAGGCATTACAATAATCTAGCCTAGTAGTAATAAAGGCATGTATAAGCCTCTCTGTGTCAGTAAAAGAGAGGAAAGGTCTGAGTCGAGCAACGTTTCTCAGATGGTAAAAAGCAGTTTTAGAGATATGTTTTATATGTGCTTCAAATGTTAGCTACTGATCAAAAATGACACCAAGATTTCGCACCTGTGAAGTGGGAATTACCATGGTGGAGTCAACAATCAAACTAATCTCCTTGGCTTTATGAGTAGCCGCTACTGTACCAATCTGCATCAACTGAGTTTTGGAGCCGTTCAGCTTCAGGAAGTTATTCTGTATCCATAAACTGATCTCTGCTAGACAACTACGCAAAGCTGTTAATGAGCAATGAACATCAGGACTAATGGAGATGTAAATCTGCGTATCATCCGCATAGCAGTGATACGCAAGACCATGCTTCCTGATGATCTGCCCAAGTGGAAGCATGTATGTTAAAATTGGACCCAGCACTGAACCCTGTGGTACTCCCTGTCGAACAGGCACGGTATCAGATCTGTAATGAGTTGTCTCGCTTTAGTAAGTAATAACTTGAATTGAGAAACTACTGCGTTAGTTTACTTGTTTCCACAAACAATTCCTCTGAGCCATGTCCAGATATTTTATTACATGACTTCAAGTCCAAACATTTACCCGCCAGTGTGGCGAATAGCCTTCTCAGATCTACTCACCAACCTGAAAATCTAATCGCATTTGGCAATTGTAAAATGTATATTTTTGTTTTATATTTTTTTAACATTGTTTAATATATTGTTGAATTCTTTAAATGATGATGATGATATTTTAATGTTTAAAATAAACAGTAAAAATAAGTGTACCACCATTATAAAATTACACTGTTACAAATCACCTGTTGTAAGAGATAGTTCACAAAATAAATGACTGGTGCAGACTACTTCCAAAATTATTTAGTTGTCTCTTCCGATAGTCTGTGTGCTAGTATTAATTGCAAAAATATGCACCTTGTTTGTGGCTAATATTAATTTCACAATGATCCCTTCTCCGTGAAGTCAAGTAGCAAAACTTAAGTGATAGTATGCAAATACTGATGGCCCATTTCGGGGTGAACTAATATGCAAGTCTTACATGTCACTGTTTACAACACTGGTTCATACTGTATACCATATGGGTGTCAACTTGGTTTGAAATGTGCTGGGGATGGAGGCGCGTCCGTCAGTTTCTCTGTATCCCATAAATAGAGATGACCAAGGAACACGATCTCTCGAGGATAGAGATTTTTGTGGATTTGTTTTAAAATAAAATTGGTAGGAACAAAATAACTCATGACACAATCTGGTGGGTACATTACCCTCTGTCCTCACCAAAATCAACACCTGTGCTGTATACAGTATAACAACTTACAAACAAAATGTTGTTCATTACAGTTTCACTTTGCGGGACAAAAATTGGTAATATATATACTGTATAAATAGCCTACTGTAGTACTTTTCAGGAATAATAATACATTTATTTTATATAGCGCCTTTAAAAAAGTTGCTTTCTCAAAGCACTTTACAGGCAGACATAACAGAGAAACTACACACTTTCAACAGAAACTAAACAATGAATAATCAAGTTAACGGAATCCTAAAATAAAACGTTTTAAAAAGAGATTTAGAAGTAACTAATGTATTTGCTTCCCTGATATTGGCCAGGAGAGAATTCCAAAGCTTTGGAGCATAGAAAGAAAATGCTTGATCACCCCTAGAACACAGCAGTGTTTTGGAAACAACCAAGAGAGAACTCTAAGAGGAACGCAGATTACTACGTGGTATGTAGGGCATTGATAAATCAGACAAGTACTGAGGAGCCAGATTGTGCAAAGCCTTATATGCCAAAATAAGGATTTTAAAGTCAATACAGTACCTGACAGGGTAGCCAGTGCAAAGACTACAAGATGGGGGTGATATGATCCCTAGCCTTGACCCCAGACAAAACTCTCCGAATTTTGTAGATATTGCAATTTGTCAATTGATGATTTAGATACCCCAGCTAGGAGACCATTACAGTAGTCAACACATGTAAAAACAAAATAGTTTTTCAACCTCTCAGCAACTGAGAAAGACAACATAGAACGTAGACTGGCAAGGATGTCTTAACCGTATTCTGCACAAAAGGCTCAAATGACAGTGTATGCTGCATTCTGGAACATAACAGAGTAGGCTACAATACCAACAATATTTCTCCTCTTTCTTAAAACAGTAGCTATTAAAACAAACAAGGCTTTAATGAAAAAAATGCATTCTACTTTTTCTATTTAAATAATAGTCCTAATATAAATAAAATTACAAAATCGATATCCCTACGAGTATATACTGTAAATGTAGGAGCTAAGTAAATGCAGTCCTTTAAAACCATTTTAAAAGACAACCCTGCCAGTATTATTTAAATTAAAAGTAATAATAGTTTCTTAAGAAGTAATTAGCTCTGATTATATGAATATACCTGCACAGGGGTGTATCAGGCTTTAAACCGACTATCTCTGCCATTGCAACTCTTTCAGAGTGAGGTGCCCTAGCCCTCAGTGCTAGTTGATCCGTGTGCATTTTATGGAACTCAAATACAGTTTTTTGAGCAGTGACCAGTTTACATACGTCATATACAGATGTTACTCGATTAAGTGGTGCTGTTCATACCACGTCAACAATCAGTGGATTTAATTGCCAATAAATGGTCTATACTCGTCGCTGGGTGGTGCTAGACCACTTTAAAAAAAACAAGAGGAGATTGCAGTTTTAATGCTTCCTAGGGATACTTTTTTTGGAACATAGACTGATATCAAATCAATGTAATTGAATTAGTATACCCAGTAGAATAACTTGCTTGATATAAATAACACTGTTTTAAAACGGTTTTAGGAAAGCGAAGAAATATTGTAGACTACTGTGTCTGATTACTCCGATTAGAATGCATCCCTGAATCCTTTGTGAAAAGTTGTAACTATTTACAGTTCTAAAGTACAGTTTCACTTAGCGGGACAAAAATGGGTAACAATGTTTTTAAGTCGTCATACAGTATATTGTAACCTCTGAAAACCGCTCCCTCACAGTACTGTGGTGTAGCAGGCTAGGTCAGTTGCAACTACTACAAGTTCTAGTCCCGGCGAAAATTCTAAAAACATCACCAGAATGTCCCCATGTCTTACAGTAAGAGCGATCTTAATCTACAGTACATCTCTCATCTCGAACAATATACGTCAGTGAATTGGAGGCAATGGGCGGCAACAACTGACAGGGCTTTCCCGGGGAATTCCGTGTAATAAGTCACAGGTGATTTTACATTGAGATTTGCAGCAGACATAGATGGAGTTCTCAAGCCAGCAACTTTCTACGGAAGAACTCGGAAAACCAATGCAATTGAACAACATCTACCATCACCAAAATGGAAGGCTTGTAGCCTTCTAGCATGCTCGTTTGCATCAATTTGGCTGAACAGACCAACAGTAGACAACTAGAATGCAACGGTCGTTTCCTGAAAGATTTTTACTGTATGGGACCATGAACTCAATGATATAGTCATTATGAAATTAATATTGGACACAGAAGAGGTGCAGTTTTACTGGCCCACAGACTATAGGAAGAGACTACTAAATAATTACGTATTTTGAGTGACTATTCCTTAGTCCATCCACACTTTAAAATTGGACAACTATTATCTCACCTTGCAAGTAGTCTGTACCAGTGGTTTCTTTTGTGGACTATCTCTTAGAACAGCTGATTTGCAACAGATGTAAACTTATAATGGTGGCTCACACTGTCAAGAGATTAGCTTATTTTTAACAAACATCAAGTTATCATCATCATCCAAAGAATTCAGCACTGTATTCAAAACAATGTTAAAAATAATAAATATAACATAAATATATACATTTTACAATCGCCAAATGCAATTAGATTCACGTTGGCTAACAGATCTCAGAAGGCTATGCCTAAATGTTTGGATATGAAGTCATGAAATAAAACATCTGACATAATGGCTCAGAGGAATTTACTTGTTTGCAAGCAGTGTTGTGCATACTGTAGCCGTGGGAACATATTTTCGTATCAGCGGGGTGCTAAGCTGGGGGGCTCAGGGTTCAACATTAACGTCGGCCAGTAAACAAATATACTCACCTAATAATATGATGCCGAATTAAAATGATTTTAAATACAGTCATTATATTTACTGCTGCTAAATCATTTAAATTCCACAAACATTTTAAATAATTGTGGTACACTTCTATACTATTCTACATAGTTTAAAGGCACCTGTAAATTCAATCGCAAAAGTATAGTCGGTGAACATAATCATCCTGTGCATGAACCGTCTTAAAGGCTTGTGTTGGGTGAATGATGCAAAAATAATCTGCGTTTCGGGCGACATGTGGTTAAGGGAACGATGTGCGCAACCCTCATCATCCCACAGATCTGTACAAGGAGTTGCGGAGCTGCCGACAAGGCAGAATTAGAGTGTGAATTGGGAAGGGAAGAAAATCTGGAAAAATGACAAAGAAAAAACAGATGTCAAATTATCCTACAGTATTATGCCATTATGATTTTATAAGTCTGCATTGACAATACTGTAGGGTAAAGTGAGCTAAAATGGGCCACGTTTTGGTAAAGGGCTTATAATACCAGTATATAAACTATGGATGACATAAAATTATATTTGAATGCCCTGCCCGCCTAAAAACCTCAGACCAATCAAAACTCTTGTTACATGTCAGTGTTGAAATGTTGAAGCAAAAATGCAAGATCAGTTATTGTGAATTTGCTGTAAAGATTTTAAGAGATGACACTACAACCTTATTTGGCCCATTTTAGCTTCACCCTATACTGTATTGGTGGGAAGATTAAAAACATGTTTATGTTTTCTCCCCAAGATGCAGCATGCACCAGGCACGGTTGATTTAAAGGTTCAGTGTGGAATATTTCTGAGGATCTATTGACAGAAATGCAATACAAGATCCTGAACTATGATTTCAGTGGTGTGTAAAGACCCTACATAATGAACCATTATGTTTTTATTACCTTAGAATGAGCAATTTATATCTACATAACCCAGGGTTGCCAACTCTCACGCATCTGGCGTGACACGCTTTCATCATCAATCTCACGCTTTCACGTACACGCAAGAAATGTCACGCCAAAATCAATTTTTCTCCCCTTTCAATTCGTTAATTTTCTGTTGATGACTACACCACAGCGTATTAATGACAGGAGAGTAGTCCCACTGCTGTAACATCTGCCTAAAACGTTCTCACTGCATGATTCTCTGATCGTTGATTCGCTGAGAACCTTGCACCTGATACGTCAGTTGCGTGTGATAAGTTCAGAGAGTAGATTTGGAACA
>JACXGM010006080.1:0-33569 GCA_016801145.1 Umbra pygmaea
ATGATAAGGCCCGATGTAGTGCATCTTTCCTTTGCAGGAGTTCCATTTTACCCATCTATTTCAGCAATAGACAATGACATTAAAAATGAAAAGTAGAAACGAAAACTCATGCAAGCCATGCAAAGTATTAGATTATCATGAGACATATAATCCCTTTATCTTTTCTCATCTCTTGATTGCTTGGCCAAGCCACTTCTCCCAACACTTTACATTGTCCACACCTTCCGACCTGTTCATCGGTTTTATTCCAGATTAAGTTTGCCCCTAATCCCATTGAGGCGATCTGATTAAACTGCTGTGAGAGTGGCTGTAACGCCTAAGTGATTTTCTTTGTTTCGTCATCCCACCCCCCCTGACATTACAAGGAAACAATTCCTTTTTACTTGCACACATGAACATATGATCAATGTGCTCACTGGAAACGGAGGAATGAAACAAGGCAAGAGTAAACATGTCATTCCCCATGAATAATGCACCGCCCTGCTGGGCCAATCAGTAGTTTTGTTGTAAGTAATGGATCTCTATGACAATACTCATCAATCTTCAAGCTTAGTTAAAAGAAAGCCAATGGTATGGGTAACTAATGGAATGGTGTGGTGTGTATTAGCGAGAATAAAATTTTGAGTCTTTGGAAGACAATTAAATAATCCATCTTTTATAAAACATATTTTATCACGGTTTATAGAGTAAAATGGGTTCAGGAAGCAATCCTACAGTATATGGTTATTTTGGGGCTTTTCTTATAGGATTTCCTATTTTGATAGACTTCTAGGAAAGATAAGATAAGATAATATCGTTCGGACCAGTACTATCACACGTGACACACGTTCCTTGCATGGGATAAAACACATGGTAATGATTAGTAAATGAATTCAGACAACATTTTCAAAGTTGTCTGAAAATGAATCATTGCAGTTTATGTGTCCCATACGGTTAATTCTGTTTATTACAATACTCAGACGTTCAGGAGACTAAGACTCTGTTTTAACTATTGTAGTGAGGGTCATAAGCAAAGACAACTGCAAGCATCAAGTACTTCCATTATTATGAGCTACTGCACTGCACCCCTTTCTACACAGCCCACAGTCGCCCTCTTGTGGATTTATTTGCCATTAACTCGGCTTCCATGTGCAACACTTATACAGGCTATGGCAGATCTGCTGACAGCAGGGAAAGGTATGACACATTTAATCATTGTGATTTTCTCTTTGAAGTTATAATCAGAGCATCCTTGGATGAAGACAATGATTACATTTTAAGTGTCTGATACACCTTCATCAGCAGTATTCTTCTGGCTATGAGTCCCTGGAGCTTCTCCAAAATGGCCCTGGCTGTTTTATTTGAAGAGGCAGAGTGCCGGGTGTATAATTATCACTGTTATGTTTGCTTGTCGTGGAGTGGCACACTGGGAAATTGGAAGGAATTCAGGGACATTTAGCCAGACTACCCCTGAGGGACAAAAGGACTGAGTCCAGGATGGGTTTGGCTGGTTGTTGGACCACAAATAAATGTGTGATCTGCAATTGTTATGAGTAACAACTGCACTTAATGTAAATGAGAAATTCATGGGTTATGACTTATCTGCAATTCAAGGCCATTTAATTGGTTAAGTGTGCTGTTCTGATTGTAGTACTTAAAATATGCTGAATTCACATTTTTGTTTCTGACTGTGAAAATAAGCCGATCTGGCCTAGCTTTAACCTGTTGGACCTCAAAGGCAAAGGTTCAAAGGCAATGTCAAAAATCTCAGTTAATTTTTAATACATCAAAACAATTATATACAGGTAGATAACATTTACACAGAAGTATTTCAGTTTTTGAATGTTTTTCTATAGACTATTTAAAAATTATGTTTTCTTCCATGTTTTTACCCCCTTCTATGTTCAGTTCTCCTTTATCTTCATTGATCATTGAAGATTGATCACCTGCTTCCTCCAAGCATGTGTCACAAATCCTTATCACACTACTTGTTCAACATGGACACCGGAAGTGTAAGTGTACAGTATATGGGAGGTTTACACATTTGCCAACTATGCAATATCAAATCATTGGAAAGAGTACCCCCTACTGGCCTTCCAAAACAATTTCCGGTCTCCCATCCAGGGACCAATTATGACCAGACCCCAAGAAATAAACCTGACTGGGACCAACACTGCTTCGAAGACAAGCCAAATTTTCGTAGATACGTCTTATTCCATTTTAACATTTCCAGTCGACAATTTAAATTAGTGACTCATTAGTGAAGATTAGATCCCATACTACATTGAAATAACATCAACGTTTAAAAAAACAAACTTGTCAGATATTTATTTAGCTTAAGGTGAACATACAACTTCCATGCTTGAAAATTTACCATTGGAAGTAAGCAGCAAGTCGAACTAGGGTTGGTTATGTGTGAGGATCAGTAGAGGACAGGAGGAGCTGGGAGATATGCTGATGAGGTAATCCTTAATTTCTCTGTTGGAACATGGAGCTGTGATTGGTTGTTTCTTGAAACCAAACAGTGTGTCCAATTGCCTCTCTGGTCTTGAGGGCTCACTGTGTGGTAAATCCTGTGTGGTACTGATAACTTTCATAGCAATATTATTAATGTCTACAGTTAGAGTTGCCTTTTCATTGGCACTGCACCATGCCAGTTTAAAATGTGCAACCAAGACTAAGGCGATTTGTTATGGCGTTTTCTGCTACTCATAAACATTCAGCGCCTGTCAACGATTGCTATTGGGTTTTTGTACCTGGTAGAGCAAGTGGTGAAATGTTTAGTCGGCCCTGTAATGTATTAAAATTATGTAGCTGGCTGTGACTGTCAGATTATTGTACATAATGTGTTGCAATGACAACCTCTTAGGGGGTTAGACTGTTAACATCATCACCATGGAAATATTTCCCATACATGGATAGCTTGGTATCTGTGTGAAGCTTTTCTTCATAAACATTGGAAATTTAGCAAAATCTGTCAGTTGAGGTTGCAAGGGTAACATTTCATAATTCACCTTTATACCAGAATGCTATTGCTAAGATATACATAGTATAAAATTTATTGTTGGAGTGTTTGCATGTAACTTTGAAGTTTCCCTCCATTTTCTACTGGCATTACAGTATGTACTGTGGTAGCATCTTGGATCTCTCAGGTGTCATCATATTTTCGAAACGGGTTGGTAGGAAGGAATCTCAGTCCAGCAGTCTGAACTCAAAGAATATCAATACACAATAATTTAATCCAATAACTATGTAATTGCAATACATAATTTCCTCAACATTCTATTATGTTGTCTGATTGATGTCACTTAAGCTTACTCACCTCACTTAGCACTTGTACTGTAATGTCATTGGACCCATCCCAAAAACACATGCCACCCAACATCCTGATATGTGCAAACACATATCTGAGTGGTCTGAATTGATTTACTGTCCTGGTATTTACAGCTTTGTCTTTGAAAAAGATAGTGGTAACATTTCACCAGCCTCTTTAAAGTCAATTTCACCTATTCATTGATTGTACATTTACTCACAAAATCTACTTACAATTTAACCCCCCTTGGTCTAGTGATGCTCTAGGGCACCAAACGCGATTATCTCGCGAACCGTAGGAGAGGAGAATTAGACGCAAATAATGAGTGCTGGCTCATCTCTGTAGGTTCATCAGAGCCGGAGATATCGTGCCTCAAAGCCGACGATGGTCTTTCTATTTGACAAAATATATCACAGACAGTATGTAGGAAGTGAAAATGACAAAATAACAAATTTACAATGTTGTAGGACATCATCCTGCATAAAACAGCCATTTTTGGAGTTGGAATTTACCTGGGTTTTAAAAATGTAAAGAAATCTAGTTAGAAATTAGTGCAGCATTTTGATGTTGAATTGTTTGTATGGCCCCCAAACATTGCACACTGGTCCAGGAGCCCTGGGGGCTTGTCATTATCCAATAAAAAGCCTTATTCATCATGGATTACATGCTTTTACAAATAAATAAACAAAAATATACATATGTTCTTTAATTTTTTGGGATAAATAAAAAAACATACAATTAATTGACCCAGGATGTTTGATTTCATTCATCCATGTTGTAGCCATGGGTCTTCTGAATCCAAAACCACAAGGCACTTCCCTGTACGTCTGAAATGGAGCATTGTTATCATTGGTATAATCCATTTGTTATGTGAAAACAATCAAAACCTCAATCTAACCGCAAACTGCATTGTTTACAAACTATCACTACAACTATCACAAACTATTTCTGGAATCATAACCGAATCATCTGAATTCACCCTAGGTAGACAATCAATGAGCTGGGATTTTCAGGCATGTTTGGTTGATTCTTTTGAACCAAAAATTACATACACTACAAGCATGCATACTCGAGAAAGTGAAATGGAATGGATGAGGGAAGCTCTCCACACATGGAGATGGGTCCGTGTAAAAAGTGGCAATTTTTTGTAGTCATATCATGCCATTTGTATGAATATATGTGTTTTGTAAGAATATAAACCTCTTTGTAACCATATACTTTTTTATAGTTATTTATATAAAAATGATTAATGTGGACACTTGGATACACTTGGGGACACTTGGGCACAATTGTGAAGGACACTTGGGGTCCTCTTACAAAATATTCAATAGTCAAACATTTTGACAGATGTTGTCCTCCCTTGGGGGACATGATTAGTGTTTCAATGACCCATTCTCAATATATGGCTTTTTATTTGCATTTGCAAAATGTATGCATTTTCTTTCATCTTGTGTGCCAGATTCACTGTATACAATTATTCTGAATTACTTTTACATATCCACACATTTCAAAGTCTTTCCTTTCAAAAATATAAAGCATATGCTTCTTTTTGCTTCAGGTCCAGTGTAACAAGAGGTTAAAATAATGTTTTTCAGGCCGAATTTCACAATCAGAGCCAGATCCTTAAGAGGTTAAAATAATGTATGCCATTTGCTTTAGTTATATATCTTGGACGTAAGTTATGATTTGCTTCATAACACATCTCCTCCAGTATAAGGGACTTTCGTTTCGTGAGCTCCCAAAGGCTGTCTCCATGCATTTGGGAGCTAATGCTCCTTCTCATGGAAGCTACTGGCAGAGGCATCCGTCCACTGCCTGCTGGTATACCCGGCTTTACTCGGCTCATACAGCTGGGGGGCTCCATTGTTGTGTTGCCATAATCCTTTTCAACTTCACACAGCTTCCCAAGAGAGCCAGGAGGACTTCTGATCCAGTCAGAAGGGAGAAGGCAGGCAACTGCAATGCAAGCACACACTCAATTACCAACTAGTGGTGGCTTTACCAAACCAGATGGCAACGGGGATGTGGGGAGATGGACGCACTTCAAGCAGGATAGATGGTTCAAAGAATACAACCAGTTTAAAGAGAGGGCAAAGCCTGGCTCCTTTGAAAGAGATACATAATTTGGTATGGGTCAGTGTATGCTTGAGATGAAGAAAGGTACTGCAAAGCTATTGCAAATGAAAAAGACCCACTGAATGACATGCTATTAAAACAGAAGGCCCCACTGGGCCTTAAGGCACAGCTTGTAATTAATTTATTGTACACATGCATCATGTTCATTCTCCGTACATTAAGGCTTTTCAAATGTTTTCAGCCAATTGTCCAGGACTGTTTTCTACTGTATGTACACCCTTTTTACATTTTTGGAACATAATAGTAAAATAGTATTTACGGCCTATATACAGTAGCTATATTAGAACCTTCCTACAGACATTAAGAAGTCCAATTCAAACACTTTCAAACAAGTAATTGTAATATTATTTATATACACTCACATAAAGGATTATTAGGAACACCTGTTCGATTTCTCCTTAATGCAAATATCTACTCAACCAATCACATGGCAGTTCCTTCAATGCAGTCAGGGGTGTGGTCCTGGTCAAGACAATCTCCTGACCTCCAAACTGAATGTCAGAATGGGAAAGAAAAGTGATTTAAACAATTTTGAGTGGGGCATGGTTGTTGGTGCCAGATGGGCTGGTCTGAGTATATCACAATCTGCTCAGTTACTGGGATTTTCACCCACAACCATTTCTAGGGTTTACAAAGAACGGTGTGAAAAGGGAAAAACATCCAGTATGCGGCAGTCCTGTGGGCGAAAATGCCTTGTTGATGCTAGAGGTCAGAGGAGAATGGGCTGACTGTGTCAAGTGGATAGAAGGGCAACTTTGACTGAAATAACCACTCGTTACAACCGAGGTATGCAGCAAAGCATTTGTGAAGCCACAACACGCACAACCTTGAGGCGGATGGGCTACAACAGCAGAAGACCCCACCGGGTACCACTCATTTCCACTACAAATATTTGCAAGAGCTCACCAAAATTGGACAGTTGAAGACTGGAAAAATGTTGCCTGGTCTGATGAGACATTCAGATGGTAAAGTCGGAATTTGGCGTAAACAGAATGAGAACATGGATCCATCATGCCTTGTTACCACTGTGCAGGCTGGTGGTGGTGGTGTAATGGTTTGGGGGATGTTTTCTTGGCACACTTTAGGCCCCTTGGTGCCAATTGGGCATTGTTTAAATGCCAAGGCCTACATGAGCATTGTTTCTGACCATGTCCTTCCCTTTATGGCCACCATGTACCCATCCTCTGACGGCTACTTCCAGCAGGATAATGCACCATGTCACTAAGCTTGAATCATTTCAAATTGGTTTCTTGAACATGACAATGAGTTCACTGTACTAAAATGGCCCCCACAGTCACCAGATCTCAACCCAATAGAGCATCTTTGGGATTTGGTATAACGGGAGCTTTGTGCCCTGGATGTGCATCCCACAAATCTCCATCAACTGCAAGATGCACTCCTATCAATATGGACCAACATTTCTAAAGAATCCTTTCAGCACCTTGTTGAATCAATGCCACGTAGAAATAAGGCAGTTCTGAAGGCGAGAGGGGGTCAAATACAGTATTAGTATGGTGTTCCTAATAATCCTTTAGGTGAGTGTATAGTCCTCATTTACAGCAACGACCTGTGTAGATCCCATTAAATACAACTTAAAAGTACATTGTAAATCATTCCAAATGTGAGGGGCATAGGAACTAAAAGCAGAACTACCCAATTTTAGTGGAGATATTAGGGATCTCCAGCAATAGCCATCCCTGAACTTGGGTTCTAGAAGCCAGTAGTGATGGAAAGTTTCATTCTGACTCGTATCTTTGGATCTCGTTCATTCAAATGAACTACTCATTTAGATTTGTATCACTCATTTGCACTTGCGCAGATCAAAATGAACAAAAATAATCAGTATACTGATATGTATCGTAGTTACTGGATCAAATAAATAATAAACCTTTGCAAAAAAGATATGGAAAAGAATGAAATGTATTAACCAAATACTGGATTATAGACGTAATGCACCTGTGCAAATCACAAAACATTTAAGATAATGAACTGATCTCATACAATGTCTGGCAGAAAGTTCTACGTTTGAGGTAATAAAATAAATGTAGTTCACTTCCATCCCGCAGGCTGGGGTATTGTAACAGTTTGTGTGTGTGTAGATGACGGAGGGAGACTGTAGGCTGGTGGATGCTTGTATTTTGGTTTAATCAAGTAACGATAGCTGGCCGACAGGTGTTAACAGGTCAATTCACATAGAGGAGGATAGCACAACTTCAGGGATAATAACAGTTCTCCTGTAAATATGCACTCGACTCATTAATGCCCAGTCTACTTACGCTCGCTATGAAAAATTAAATACACATACAGGATCGCCACCACAATAGAAACAACCACACGTTACAGAGAATCAATGAACTCCCATTGTTCAACCAGTCAAATATAGGGACTGATCACCCAGCTGATAGTAAACAAGATAATTAGACCCAATCAATCCCAACTAGTACCAGGTGAATGAGGGGAAGCCACCACGCTTACCTAGCACATACTTAACGTAAATTAACAATTAAATATATGAAACACATCCACAAAATGTATACAGAATAAACTCAATCTACAGTACAACCGCACTGGACAATTAAACGGTGCAGTGGGCTGCGGTGGTGTGGGGGGTACCGTGAAGTCTTAATATGGGCCTGCATTTGAAGGTAGGGCGGGGTGCACAATGTTCAATACAGAGGCTCTCTGAATGTTTACTTTTTGCCAAAAACAAGAAAAGAAACTAGGATAGGTGGATAGGTTAACAATTTAATGTTACCTAGTGTTCTAATAATCTTTTTAGGGCCCCTGTCAGTCACATGTTCTATAGAATTATCCTAACCCCACAGCACCCCTGGATGCGATACCTTTACAAACGTTTAATCGTTTTTAGATATCTTACAGTATGTTTTACTTCAGTCATGGTTTGATGTGCTAATCCCGGATGCAGCAAATAAAGGACAAAATGTAGGTGTGAAATTCCACAGGTTGCCATATAATGACAACACACGTTGTAAGAAATGGCTTCTAGCCATACGAAATGCCAATTACGATGTCCATAAATCTGCTGTTTATTTGCAAGTTGTCTAGTTATGTATATAAAATAAATGGAACAACATTTTATGGAACATATGAAATAAGAAACACAATGGCCTGGATGTGATTAAAAGGATAGGACAAACATGTTTTGTTTATGTCAGATGTAGACCTACTGTACTCTACTTGAAAATTGAAAAATACATTTTATAAGTTTACATAAGTATTTACCATTGTTATATTAGCCTAATGGCAAATATTATACCGAAATTGCATTCATGATGGAAAAGATTTATTAAACCTGCACTATGTAACTTCCATTCATTTGTCCTGTTGGCCCAAATTTTACTTATAGAGTTTTTAAATATTTGTTTTATATATATGTTTATATATATCTAGGGGCGCAGATGGCTCAGTGGGTAGGGAGTCAGACTTGCCAGTTCGATTCCCGACTGAGCCAAATGTTGTTGTGTCCTTGGGCAAGACACTTTACTCTAATTGCTCCCAGGTCGTTGCTGTAAATAAGAAATTGTTCTTAGTCAACTTACCTGGTTAAATAAAGGTTAAATTAAATTAAATTAAAATGTTTCACAGGATTAAAACAGGGACAATATAACCAATTTCTAAAAATACACATCATTATTTTGTCTGTCATATTATGCAGCTGGCCTTTCTTTGTCTTTAGCAGAAAAGTCGGAAAAGGTAAGCTATAAGCCACGTGCCTGACATTGTTCTAAAATCTATGAATGAACCATCATCCTAATCAAAATGGACAGTGCCTGCGACATAGTTGGTTGAGTTTCCAAGCTCCTGACTCTGCAAGTGACTGTTGGCGATGAGGGTTCGAACCCCGGCTCGGCCACTGTCTGCGCACTTCCTTTTTGTCTCCCCCATATGCTGTTCTTCCTATATCCTCTGCTTCCTACTCTTCTGTCAATAAATTAATTAAAGAAAATACACCCCCCAAAACGTTATTCAAAAATAAATCAAATGAATTGTGCCCCACTTTAATTTGAGATGTTGGCTTATTATGTTGTGATTCAACACAAGAAATAGGAACATATACTGGATTTATATTGTACTGGAGTGCTTTCTATGAAAAATAAACAAATTAAACCCACAATGTTACTCTCCCTCTCATGAAACAAAGCAAAATTACAGGCACAACAGATTAGCTCAGGACCCATTCATTCAACATTGGACATTTTTTTATATTTTTTTACATCAGATATGTTGTAAATTACTGGATGAAAAAAATATGCTGACTTTTTGTCTTCCCTATTCTAATAATTATTGGACCATCTCGCCATTTCAATGGGACCCCAGGGCATTTGGGAAACCCAGTGTTGAAACTCTCAAAGATAACGTTGTTCTCCCATCTAATGCTAAACTCAGGCATATAAAACTAGCAGTACTGTAGGACATACCATATTTGTATTATTGTTCAAATACTTACCCAGATGCAATTCAAGCTAATTGGAATGCATAGAGGCAGTTATTCTTACCACTAATGCAATACCATTACAGTACAATTTTAATCCATGTAAATCCAGAGTTATAACAAGTAGCGTTCCTTTCTGGGTCTACAATCAAGTTGATCAAAACTGGAACTACAGTACTGGAACTACATGACTCTGATATTCTAATATATGGCATTGCAAATACTATCATGCAGCCTATTTAAAATTGATAGCATATTTAATAGAGCACTGATAAGAACTCCTAGGAGATGTGGCAGCCATTTCCTGTCATCTTTACTGTTTGTCAGACAAACTGACATCTTTGGTTCATAAGCTCTGGGCTGTTGTCTCATAATTAGCACTGTATGATCTGCCTATCAGCCCATTGTTATGAGCAGTAGGTGTGTTAACTGAAATCCTTATCATTTAGATACAAAAAAAGAAAATCAACAAATACCTGAGACAGGATTTTATAATGTACAGACTTCAGGATTCGGAAGGAACATCGACTTGAGTTTCTGTCAACAATGGCTAGATTTTGTCAGGTTTATTTTGGCAACTGGTAAAACAAATGGACTATTGCTGTAGACAACACAAATTGATAAATCCGTTTATTGTGTAGTGAAACATTTTCCTATAAAGACCTGTCTAATTTGCTTTCATCTGCACAGATGTGAAATATAACATCCAGGTCAAAGACAAGATTTTCAAAACAGTTATAGTGACGTTATTACTAAAACGTCTTCTTTTGTTAAGCCACTACATACATACAATAGCGTGGCTACAAAAAAGAAAATCCACCAACGTATAGTAAAACCATTAATTAATTAACACACACCTCAGTTGTATAATGTACACTATAATGCATTAACATTGGCTTTAAGTAATTATGTACTGTATATCGTTTATGCTTGAATACTACTGTGGGATTTAAGCTGTTTGTGCAGTGTACTGAGTTAGAAAACAGCTGTTGTTGTGGAGGAAGAACCACTCTGTTGTGTGGCACTGAAGCAGGCTGTTCTCAATTAACAGGCTAAACATTTAATCCAGTCGGCCTAAGCATAGTGACTGGCTCCCTTTACCGCTGTTAACACACTCAACACCCTCGCTGCATGGAACATTGCTAGCAGGAGGGCCTCTGGCTCTGACCCCCCATTCCTTAGTGCACATGTTCGGATAAACGGTGATGGAGATGCAAAGCTGCCTAATATAATTGCATATTAGCAAGCTTAGGCCTCTACCTCCCAGAGGGGCTGTTAATTCATCGCTACCAATTTACATTTCTGACACTTTTTAATAGCACTAATGAAAGGCCTTTCCTCAGCAACAAGAACACCCCGAGTGCCTTGACTACGGGCTCAAGGTGCATTAAACACACAGAAAAATGCACAGAAAATAGAGGCAAATCTCCCAACAGTGTTTGCCATATGTCACCAAGGTCCTAATTAGTGAGATTGTTGTATTTTCAGAGGTTAAAAATGTGAAGTGAGTTTCCAGAACAGCAATGTTTCTCAGTGGGATACATTTCAAGCGAATAATATGCAGAATTAGGCGTCTTATGTTTCAAAGCACTTGGAGAGACTATTAATGAAGCAGCCATTGTGTGTGTGACTTCACTGCTGGCTTATTAGATGTGCAAATGATGTGCTGATAGCTCTTTAATCAGGGGAAGTACTGTAGATGATGCAGTCTTCTCAGTGGGAGCCGGTGTGCTGCATTTAACTCTTACATTATTATGACTTCTTGTTCTACATTTAAGTAATTTAGCAGATGGTCTCATCCAGAGCAACTTACAGTAGAACGTGCATGTGTTGTGTACTGGAATCAAACCCATAGCCCTTCCATTGCAAGCACAATGCCCATTCCATCGCAGCAACACATTTCACATACAGTACTGTCTGTACTTGACTTCCTGCTAAACTCAATATAACAAGATTGTCATTGATCTATCCATGTTTATGTTCTCTGTAGCTGCTTGGGAGAATCTGTTTGTTAAAAGAATACAGTAAACTCCTTTTATACAGTCGTAATATATGACCATATTAATCTGGGTCGCAAATGGGTTTAGGGTGGCATTTAGAATTGCACTGCCCATCCTCTCCATTCTATATGCAAGAACTATTTGGGTTTCTGCTTTGCCATCTCTGAAAACCGAATTTGTACTTTGCTTGCATGGCTGGTCTTTGCCAACAGCCTTTCATTTCACTCAAGATTGGGAGGCAATATGACTGAGGCAGGCAGAAGGCGAGAGGTGACAAGTCCACTGCACAGCCCCCAAGACTTGTTATGGACTGAGAGGCTCTCTGCACCTCAAGACAGTCCTCAGGTTACAGGAAAAATATATAAAAAAGCTGAAAAAATAAAATAAAATAGCCCCAGTCTTGAATTGTCATTGCCACTAAAAAGCTTTGTGGACTTGCTCTCTTAGCCGTCATCTCATTGGATGGAAAAGCAGACTCAGTCCCCATGCGGGTAAACTACCTCTCCCTAGAGGTTCCTTCATCATTTTAGAGACAAATTAAATCCAGAGGTTGCCCAGTCCTCTAGCAATTCAGACACTTGGGCCATTGATTTGATCCTTTAATCATAATTGGAATTTGTGAAGCACAGCAGCATTGGGCAGTCTGGAGAAACAAAAAATCCTAAACAGACCTAAAGCGCTGCAGTTTAATTGCCATAAGTGGTCCAAACAACTGCCCTCTATCAATATAACAAGAGTGTGGTTTGCCACAAAATAATTATCAACCATTGTACTACAAGATACAAGTACAACTTTTTACCATTCTGAAGCATAGTGATGTTTCTTACTAGGATCAAACTATGCTCAAAATGTTTTCCAATTTCTGTCATTTATTTGATATGTTCCAGCTGAATAATTACACGTTATAGATGTCCTTTTGGTTTCTGACATACTATACAGTCGTATGCAACATAATATAGACATACTATAAAGTCGTATGCAAAAGTTGGTTTTGATGCATATTGCACATTTTCTGTTAATCCAATGAACCTCATTTCGCTACTGAAATATTACTGTGTCCTTCAGTTATTTGATAGATCAAAATGAAATTGCTGATCCAAACACCCAATTATTTATAAATGAAAATCATGGAGTTGTCAGGGGTGCCTAAACATTTGCATATGACTGTATATTATCTACTAGGGGCAGCAGAGTAGTATTAAAGGAGAATTCCAGGCGATTTCAAAACGTAGCTCTGTTGTTTGCATATCGGAAGTGCTGTCCGTATCGTTAATAACTCAATCAATCTGTATTGCCAAAACCGTGTTTACCTTTTGCTGCCAATAGACAACCATAACACATTTACAGGGCAAGTTAAAAAGTGTGCTTTGAGCCACTATACATGTTCAAAAAATCATTACTAGTTCATATCCATTCGCACTGATGTCTTATCTTAAACACAGCGAGTTTGAACAAATAAGTTTGTGTACATACCTCAGTTTATATCTCATTTTCCAGTGAAGTCCACACTAGTCGATTGTCGAAGTCATACAATTCAATATTCCAAAACATATTTTTTTCCCCAAAAAAACTATTTGCGGTGGTTATTTCCAAATAATGTAGCAAGTCGGCCAGGTAACCTGACACTGTTTCCTCAACAGTGTTGCTTAGTTACCTCTGCTCATGCACGATAACTCTTGAACTCTTGGAAGCTGTGAATGCAAGTGTCAGTTTACACCCGATCAAAGTAGTTTATGGATATAACCACGGCAAACTGTTTTTTTTTTGCAGAAAAAATACGTTTTGGAATATTGAAATGTATGAATTCGACAATCGACTAGTGTGGACTTCACTGGAAAATGGGAAATAAACTAAGGTATGTACACAAACTTATTTGTTCAAACTCACTGTGTTTATTATAAGGAATCAGTGCAAATGGATATGGACTAGTAAGGACATTTTGAACATGTTTAGTGGCCCCGTGAATGCGTAATGGTTGTCTATTGGCAGCAAAAGGTAAACACGGTTTTGGCAATACAGATTGTTTGAGTTATTAACACTACGGACAGCACTTGTGATATGCAAACAACAGAGCTACGTTTAGAAATCTCCCGGAATTCTCCTTTATGTCGGTAAACGACAGGTTGCTTTTTTCCAATCTCCAAGCTGACAATAATGAAATCTCTATGTTCTGTCGATGTGCAGGACTGTCCAAAAGTTGTTGTTATATACAGCAGGCACGTGCACAGGTAGGGCTCAAATTATTAACTGGCTCTACTGAGCTCAATATTAAGAGTTGATACACAAGTTACACATCGTTTTAAAGCTGATCTTCCTCTTAAACTTTGTGTATACAATTCAAAATATATGTTTTGTGGTGAATGTGACTAAATATTTAAGTGCAAATTACACAAATTGGATAGCTATCCAACAGTCAATCCCATGGATTTTCCAGAATCAGATTATTCCATATGCTACAAATTATGGTTTAGTTGTCATAATGTGCACATTAATAAACACTGCCTTTGCCTATCCTCCTCTGCAGAAAGTGCTGCCAGCCAGTCAGAGGCAGGTAGTGCAGCAGGACAGAATAAAAGTACTGTAGCAGTCAACAAATAAGAGAATCAACCAGGATAGAGAGATAAGGCAAATGAGTAGGAAAGACTGATCAACACTTATGAAACCACTCTTGTGGCTCATTATCCTGTTTTTGTAGTTTTTTTTAAAACATTGGTTTATTAATTTACATAATATAATAATCTGCCATGTTAGTGGTGCATGATGTAGGTTGTGACTTTCTTACTTTTTATACTAAACAAACATAGACAAAAAATGCAACAGTTTCAATGATGTCCTACATTAGTGTTATTAATTATGTGAATACATATGCACCAGGTAACAGTGGGCCTACATTGTAAATATATAATTTATATTGTTGTTCAATACATAATTTTCACAAATTTCCACATAAACTGGTCTGTAACATCAGTAAGATTTTTGCAAGATGCTTTTCTTTTGTCTCAGACTGATGTCTTTATATCAACTGTAACTCAGTAACTACTTTGCTTTTTTAAATTGCTTTTCTAGCTTTGTTCAATATAGTTTGGGATGAAATAGCTTGGCATAAGTGTTCAATTAGTTAGCGTGACACAATTTCATAAAACAATCTGGTATTCGATGACAATGAATATCAATCTATTTAAGATGGGGGCCCAGACATATATATTTTCATAGGGGACAGGATTACTTTTAATAGCCCTGAGTAAAATTACTGAGAATATCATGTTTACGTCTTTGCACTGTTTTAATTAAGGAATACAAATGGATTGTCAAAACAACAACACTTGTTAGGATGAGGATGTTAGTAGAATAGTCTAAATGAATAAATGGTTGGCCTTTTTTTTATATTTTACATTTTAGTCATTTAGTATATGTTCTTATACATAGCAACTCACAGTAAAAAAGAGGGACATCCACCTTGAGCAACATAGAGTAAAGTGCCTTGCTCAAAGACACAACAACATTTGGCACAGTCAGGGTTGGGAATCGCTTACAAGTCTGACTGTCTAACTAGTGAGTAATCTGACCTTGTGTCACCTTTAGGCAGTTTGTATATACAAGCCTACTTGTAAGATATTGGTCTGATCAACTGAACACACCTCGACTGAATTATATTACTTTAATGAAAACTTGTTAAATTGGTTCCTTCCTAAAGGAATAGTGTGTTAGAAGAGGCTGAATTAAGTCAGAAACATAGTGTGTGATTATAAATGGACTTGTGGCAGGATTGGGAAATGGGAATAATGGACGTTTGGAAAGGGTGTGTGTGTGTCTATGCATGCATGCATGCATGAGCGTGTAGAGTGCCCTTTTTTAAACTTGAGCCCATGCCCTCCAACATGTCTGTGCACGGCCCTGATATAGAGTATAAACATCTGTTAAAACAGCACAAAATATGATATCCCATAAGTTTAGGTTGTCAGATGCAACACTGTATATTGTTCACTTACTGTCTACTGCCATGCTAATTTATAGAGAAACTTTGGACATTTTGATGTTTTCAAAATTTGTTTGTTTTGTTGCATCCATGGAGAAGAGATACATTTGTTTTATTTCTCACATGTACAAAATACAGATGTATTTACATGTACAGTGGAACTGTTATACCACAACTCCTGCCAGTGCATTTAAAAACTCGATATATAATACAAAACAATACAATATGTATTAAAAATAAATGGAGTGTAATTAGTTTACATTATACATATTATAATTTTACTAAAGCAGAGGGCAGAACCATAGATAAATAATGTATAAAAAAAACTAAACAAATATTTTACAGAATTTTGCAAGTTTGCAGATCAGTACGATTTGATAATTTTTTTATACGAAAATTATAAGTTAATGAGATGATTAAATACACACAAATGTGTTACTTCCAATACAAAATAGAAAAATACAGGAATAGCTGTCTCCGCTGAAGAAAACACTTGAAATTAAATCAGTCCGAGCATTAATGGGGACATGGTATCACACAGCATGTTGGCAGACGGGCTTACCACTTTAATCAGTGGCTAAAGAGTTTGTGGAGATACGAACAGATCAGCTTGGGTTGATTATGTTGAAAGTCAAATGCAGAACTTTTCTTCACAGCAGGTGGTGCTAGCGGACTCCTTTTGCATGACTAATGCTTCTGAATGCATGGTATTAGAAGGTTATCAGAACTGACATATTCCAAAGACAATAGTCTAGAATTTGCCTGGTTTATAAGAGGCCTCTACAATATTTCACCCTGCACTACCCATACAATACATCTACCACAAAAGGAAGGGTGACCTAAGCCATGCTAAGCTTATGCCACCTCACAAAGATAATATGTTGACCATGTTATCCAAAGTTTAGTTAGTCTGGATGTCCTATCCAAAGTCCTGGAGAAGATCACCTATGACTAAATAAGTACCAAATAATGGCCTGATTATGATGTGCCATTTGGTTTAGACAGTCCCATTAAACTGATACATGCTTTGATAGAAAGAGATTGTGTGAAAAAAAAGTTACACCTGTAGTAATTATTAATTGTTTATGCCGAGAAATACATTGTTAAAGTGCTCATATTATGCTTTTTGGCTTTTTCCCATTCGTTAATTGTGTTATATATGTTTTTGTGCTTGTAATAGGTTTAAAAAGTGAAAACGCCCAAATCTCCAACAGAAAACACTGTTCACACACTGCTCCAAACAGCTCTTTAATGTTCCAAAACATCACGGAAAAACAAAAATTACAACAAAATACAAATAATAGTAATAAAATCCTATACTAATAGTATGATAATATTGTGTAATAATATAAAAAATGTGTTTCATTCCGAGAAAGCATATTGACATTAATTCAATTGTAGAGTGGCACGCAGCAAATAGGATCCCATACACACCCCCACTCTTTTCACTTACACACGCACACCCACCCACACAAACACATGCACGCCCGCATACACACACGCACACATGCACACATACACACACATCTCCTGTCCCCCAGCTGTGTAGCAGTGAATAAGCTGGAGCTTTCTCCCACTCACCGCATACCTGGCACAGCGCACATACAATCGCCGCGTCTAGATAATACCCTTTGATCTGTCACTTTGTATACGTTTAGGCTGTTATTATTATGGGAACCACTTCTTGCTCACAGATGAGGTGTTGAATGTTTTGTCTGTGGAGGAGTGGTGAAAGAAATCCCCTGTTGGAGGCCTTACCCACATCACATTCTGAAGCAGCATCTGCACTTATCAACATGAGCAAAAGATTTAAAACTAAATAAACTTTTGATTCTATTTTTGATTTATCACGAGGAGTGTAGGGTGAATGTGAAATAAAGGGGTTGGGATAGATATATCAAATGATCTACCTTGCCACGTCGCTCTCCAGCGACTCATATCGGGGGTCTATGAATTCAATCATGGAAGTATAGTTGGTGAGTGTAATCATCCCGTACATGAGCTGATTAAAGACAAACATGGGCAGTGCGAAAAGAATTGTCTGGCTCGGCGACATCAAAGGTCAAAGGTACTTTATTTGTCACATACACATAGCGAAATTCATTCTCTGCATTTAACCCATCCCTCAAGGGAGCAGTGGGCAGCCATTTACGGCGCCCGGGGACCAACTCCAGATCTGTGCCAGTGCCTTCGTCAGGGGCACTGACTGGAGAACCTAACCTGCATGTTTTTTGATGATGGTGGGGGAAACCGGAGCACCCGGAGGAAACCCACGCAGACACGGGGAGAACATGCAAACTCCACACATAAAGGCCAGGGACAACCGGGGTTCGAACCCAGAACCTTCTTGCTGTGAGGCCACAGTGCTATCCACTAGGCCACCGTGCCTGACATGTGGTTGGATGAACCAAGGAGTTCAGTGGGAATTGGACAAGACCAACTGGGAGGGGAGAACAAAGGGGGTGAAAAAGATCAATTGTGCCTATATTAAACTACAAACAATTAGTACATTGTAAGTTAAATGTGATATAATTTGCATACTGTAAAATATAAAAGTACTGTATATATTTATTTTTATGATGCCCTTCCTGTTAAACTGTATGTCATCAACATGAATTCCACCTGTTCATTTCAGATTTTTTAGTACAGTGTACAGAAAATGTCATCTCATTTAGGCTCACGCGATAACAGCAGTTTATTAATGAGAATATCAGTAACATTCAGATAAGAAGTTATTAAAACTACACCACCAGTCAACGGTTTACGAACACCTATGGACTTTCATGTTTCACAACGGTTGTATTAAATTGATTAACAAAGAAAAAGAAAGACGCACACTCGGCATCAAATTTGCCTTCTTCAGGGTTGTGAAAACTTGCCTTCTTCAGTATTAAATTTATTAAAATATTTATCCAAGACATTACCAACGTTAGAAATGCCTGTCACTGTTAGAATGAATGATTTATAATTAATTATTTACATACAAAGGCAAAGCCTATTGTTGAAACTTTTAGCTCACCAATTATTTATTGTGCTTTGACTATAATTTTGGAGCAATTGATTTCTACTTTGGTGATAGTGTCATGGTTTAGGTGGGAGATGTGGTGTAAAGAGAAGGAGATCTCGGCGGTATTGGTGGTATGTGATAATCAGGTTGTTTAATGTGATATAATGATAATGAAGCCCATCCAGAGTTCACAATGACAATGCAGGGTACATCGGCTACTGAGGTGTACGACCCTATCTCATATAAAGCCTACGTGCATTTATCAGCAGCACGGTACGCTGTAGCTAAATACAATAAACACGGTAAAATACACACAGACTGCGATAGCGGAACTCACTTTTCACACAGTACTGAGGTGGCTCCTAGACAGGCTTAAACGAATAGATCCCCCGGTAACAGGTTACAATGATCAACTCCTCTCTCTAGTCTGAGTTGCATTTATATGAAGTCCTAACCACTATAACCCAGCTGTCCGATATCTCCAATGAACCCGATCTACCAGATATCAGCCTTCTACTCAAATCCCTGTCATAGTACAACTCACTAGAGCCCTGCATTTCAGCCCGAGCCCGACGGGCCCGGACTTATTTATGCCCCTAGGGCCAGGCTTCGGGCCAATTTTCACGTCATCTTTCCCAAGCGGGCCGGGCCTCGGGCCTTTTTGGGGTTATACTTTTTATATTTTTAGACTTTAATAAAAAAATATGAGAAGTTTACTTCGAGAAAAACAAACATAGAAAGGCATTAAGTAATGAAAAAAAAACGGGCTCGGACTCGGGCTAATAATTTTGATGAGCTGTCGGACACGGGTCGGGCTAGGGCCTGAGCATCTCGGGCCAGGGCCGGGCTCGGGCCTAGATTTGAGGCCCGTGCAGGGCTCTACAACTCACACTAGAGAGAGGCGTGACATAACTAAACATAAGAGGAACAGGTCATAGAACGTATAACACATCTGCATGTAATGGACTGAAATACCTAAACTAAGAAAGCTATATACATATATATTGAAATGGCATTACGAAAGACTATTCAAAACCCATTAACAACTAAATATAAAATTTCCCCAACAACGCATGAGTCAATAATCTCAGTCCCTGTCCACTCCTGCCATCTGCTGGGCAGAGTTTGACAGATAGGTATACATTTCTATCAAAACACATGTAAATTCCTGGGAATTGTAAACATTTGGTCTGATGGTGTAAATACCAGTACTTTTAAAATTATTCCAATTCCTAAACTATTCCTAAACCGATTATTGAAAAACTAAAAAATGACATTAAAGAAAGGCTCTTTTATAATTCAAAAAATATACAATAATATAATATATTAACATTTTAAAGTAGTCTACTTAAATATATAATAAGTAAACCTAAGTTGTGAGGCCTCCTCAATCTGGTCTGGTAAAATCTGCATCATACAACTGCAATTTCATCACATCCCATTGCTTATGAACGCAGCACACAACACAGGGCACAATCACCGGAATACTGAACACCTGCATCCAGTCACCAGTTGTATACATAAGCCTACCAGTTACTTAGCCTCCTTGTGAGGTATTGTTTCTTTATGAGCTACTAAGCATTTTCCTAAAGTATCTAATGTGCATTGACCTTTTTTGCATTGTAGAACCGGGTTCCGGTACCCAACCCTATTCCTCATCCAGTGTTGTCCATACCCCAGCCCTCAGAGGTGCTGGCTACACTGCAGTCTGCGGCCAGTGACGGGGCTCCGCCCCCTACAACGCAGCCAGGGGTGCTGGCCCTTATGAACACGAGCATCCCTCCACCAACTCCGCCAGCGGTCGAGACCACCTGGGACCGTCTGCTGCCAAGACCACCTGGGAGACGACATCAGCTGCCAAGAACCCCAGGAAAGCTTTGCCCCTGCTGCCAGGGCTCCTTCAGCAACTGAGGGGAAGGCTTTGTCCCGGGAGCCTACAGCAGTTGAGGTTATCACAGCCTACGCTCACATTCAAATAAAAATATGCCTTGCTTTGCTTAGGAATTGGCGTACGCATGTCCTACGCCTGTTTTAGGTGGTATGCACGTTTGATAAATGAGGGCCACAGATGTATGCACAAAGCCAGAACTTAGCTATGGTATTTAAAGAAAACTTGACTGCACATTTCCTGTTTGTGAGTCAGCCTGAATGTATCACTTGTTGATGGGGACCGGGAGGCAGCGTCAGTGATTACTTTTGTCTGTGTGTTGTGGTTGTGTAGCTGTAGCGTCCTGTATGTTTTCATGTTTCGCCTCTTTAAATAAAATATACTCTGCTCAAAAAAAAATAAAGGGAACACTTAAACAACACAATGTAACTACAAGTCAATCACACTTCTGTGAAATCACACTGTCCACTCAGTAAGCAACACTGATTGACAATCAATTTCACATGCTGTTGTGCAAATGGAACAGACAACAGGTGGAAATCATAGGCAATTAGCAAGACACCCCCAATAAAGAAGTGGTTCTGCAGGTGGTGACCACAGACCACTTCTCAGTTCCTATGCTTCCTGGCTGATGTTTTGGTCACTTTTGAATGCTGGCGGTGCTTTCAGAGACTTTTACAGAGTCTACAACCAACACAAGTGGCTCAGGTAGTGCAGTTCATCCAGGATGGCACATCAATGTGAGCTGTGGCAAGAAGGTTTGCTGTGTCTGTCAGCATGGAGGTGCTACCGGGAGACAAGCCATTACATCAGGAGACGTGGAGGAGGCCATAGGAGGGCAACAACCCAGCAGCAGGACCGGTACCTCCGCCTTTGTGCAAGGAGGAGCAGGAGGAGCACTCCCAGAGCCCTGCAAAATGACCTCCAGCAGGCCACAAATGTGCATCTGGCCACTCAAACGGTCAGAAACCGACTCCATGAGGGTGGTATAAGGGCCCAACGTCCACAGGTGGGGGTTGTGCTTACAACCCAACACCGTGCAGGGCGTTTGGCATTTGCCAGAGAACACCAAGATTGGCAAATTTTCGGACTGGCGCCCTGTGCTCTTCACAGATGAAAGCAGGTTCACACTGAGCACATGTGACAGACGTGAATGAGTCTGGAGACGCCATGGAGAATGTTCTGCTTCCTGCAACATCCTTTAGCATGACCGGTTTGGCGGTGGGTCAGTAATGGTCTGGGGTGGCATTTACTTGGGGGGCTGCACAGCCCTCCATGTGCTCGCCAGAGGTAGCCTGATTACCATTAGGTACCGAGATGAGATCCTCAGACCCCTTGTGAGACCATATGCTGGTTCGGTTGGCCCTGTCCTAATGCAAGACAATGCTAGACCTCATGTGGCTGGAGTGTGTCAGCAGTTCCTGCAAGAGGAAGGCGTTGATGCTGTGGACTGGTCCGCCTGTTCCCCAGACGTGAATCCGATTGAGCACATCTGCGACATCATGTCTCGCTCCATCCACCAAAGCCACATTGCACCACAGACTGTCCAGGAGTTGGCGGATGCTTTAGTCCAGGTCTGGAAGGACATCCCTTAGGAGACCATCCACCACCTCATCAGGAGCATGCCCAGGCGTTGTAGGGAGGTCATATGGGCACATGGAGGCCACACACACAACTGAGCCTCATTTTGACTTGTTTTAAGGACATTACATCAAAGTTGGATCAGCCTGTAGTGTGGTTTTCCACTTTGATTTTTAGTGTGACTTCATATGCAGACCTCCATGGGTTGATAAATTTGATTTCCATTGATCATTTTTGTGTGATTTTGTTGTCAGCACATTCAACTACGTAAAGATGAAAGTATTTCATATGATTAGTTCATTCATTCAGATCTAGGATGTGATATCTTATTGTTCCCTTTATTTTTTTTAGCAGTGTATTGTTTTTGTGTGTAAAATTAGCATCCAGCTAGCATAGCAAACTATCTGCAAAATAACCAGCTAGCAAGTAACGTTAGCCAGTTGAACTCCTGTACTAGTAAATTGAGAACAACTGTTACTGTTGTCGAAAATGTTTATATCTGACTTATATATATTTACAAGAGACTCAAATGTATTTATATTATTATGACATGTCAATGTACTCTTTGATTACTATTATTTATAGTAGCTTTTGCAAGACTCAACTAATGCTATTGAGACTTTGAAAACTTCAAGAAGATGTGTGCATGTGTGTGTGTGCATATGTGCCATGATGTATGTGTGGCGGATGTAATCATTGGCCAATTAGAATGTAGACGTATGAGTGCCTGCTGGATCTGTTAGTCATTAATTAGCACAGTACATTTTACTGTATTTTCACAGATATTTTATACAGTGTAAATACAAGGCAGTGCCACTGACTTACCAACAAATCTTTAGCATGTATAAAATTATTCATGCATTTTAAATTGTCAATCAAATGAATGTTGGCTATTGTTGGCTGTTTAGTCAAAACTGCTGATCTTTGTATTGTTTATCTTTAAAGTTCAACCCTGTCCTAATCTGAATGGAATGGTTCTAATTTGTCCATTCATAATGGGCTTGTTCTTTTACCTACATGTAGATGAATTAGCCTTGTCCATTCCCCATAATGTTTTACTGTAAATGAATAGATCAAAATTAAACGTTTCCTGTAATATATTGACAGTGCCTAGGCAGCCAGCAGTGGATGGCACAATTGGCTCAGTTGATGTCGTTTAGGTCATTCTATGACTCCTTGTTGGGCAACTGAAAGCTCCATTATGGTTGCAGTCATGGGAATTAATTATCCTCCAATGTATGTACTGGTAGCATCTTCCTGACTATGACACCACTGTTGTAAAAAAAATATATATATATATATTGTGGCAAGATATCCATCACAAATCTGTCACATCTTCAATCTTGAGTCTCACAAAAAATAAGCAAAAATATAAACATACATATTTATTCACAGTGTATAGTCCATATATTTTTCAGACATTTTTTTCAAACAGTTTCTCGCCCTCTTAAATGTTTTAAGTCACCAGCCTCTTCAGAATTGTGTGAAGAGGTTAAATTGTTTTTCTAACCCTGCTGTGAGCACTTATGTGTTTGTGTATGCCCAATATTATGTACTTAATACCAGCCTTATTGTAGCTAAGGCTTCTGGGAAAGGGGCATTTAAAGTGCTTAGTTTTCATTCCTGTTATCAGGAAGGCAGTGGGAGATGATACATCACAGGCACTTACCCAGGGAATCTGACAAATGAAATGGCATTGGACTGTGGACAATGGCTTCTTAATGGAGCCGGCCTTCCTCCAACACCAAGCCCAGGCAGACATTACGCCACAAGATGAAATCTTTAGCGACCCTTTCATGCACGCGCTGGCGTCCTTGATAACTCAGCAATTCTTTAGAGAGAAAGGAGAGGGTGGCGGTTGGAGGGTGGAATTCAACTCAACCTTGTATTTAGAAGTCACTGCCTGAGTAAATTAAAGGCTATTATATAGCTTGGTGTCACTTCCTTCCCTTAAGATTCACTCACTCTTTATTGTGTAGCTCTTCTCTGCGAGTGCACTGGTACCAGGCAGGTTTACCAGACGGACAGTCTGCAATTGGGACAGATTGATAGGCTTCGCTAAATTGCAACGTGATGGTCGTTTTTGGGAAGGGTGGGTGGGGCGGGTCCGCCGTTTATTACAGTTTTTCAAGCCTATTGAACTGATTGACTTGTCCTGGGTGATTGCACAAGTGATTCTTCCAACTGTGTATCTGGTAAAGATCCCAAGGCTGTTTTTTACGAGACTATAGCAGAGCACTTAGCTGCCTTCCTGCCTGAGCAGCATCCATTGATGAGGGTTAATGGTTTAACTATGCTGGATGAGATGAAATGAGGGAGACTTTGACCTGTTATAGGGAGCCCACATTAAAATACAATTAAGCCCAGTGTTCCTGCAAATGGGCCCTCAGCTTGGTCTGGCGTGATGCATTTAGAGACGAGAAACAAGAGCCACTCTATGTACTTTGAAGTCTCTGAATTTATTCAACAGTGATGCTTGTTTTCAAATCTAGTACAGGATTTTCATTCAGCAAATTAAAAACTCATAAAACCCTAAACACTTGTTCTAGTACTCTTGAGAAAACAAGGCTCTGTTAAGATTGCAACTTAGCTTTGTCCCAGAGATGGTAACCATACTCTGACTTCGTGACCACACTGTAGTGCCATAGATTTAATCAACAGTTATAATGAGTAATGCAGTACAACAAGAAACAAACTCTTGGTTTCCTCTGTCCTTAAGCCATTGAGGTAATTTGTTTTAATATGTCCAATCATCAATAAAACATTGGGTACAATGCACAAAAAAAGCCTGTGTGGTTTTTAATTGCTGCTTGCTTTCAGATCAATTTCAATTCAAAGTGGGAATAATTTAAAATCAAATTACTTACCAAACAAGAAAAAAATTAGGCTACGCTTGGATGATGCAAAAAGCTGAAATGCATTATCTTGTCTGTGTGCTAGAGATCAATGAGAAGATTAAAAAAAGTTTCTGCCATTGCTTGCTTTCAGCTCTCCCTCATCATCTGCAGACATACTTAGGGATCATCCAGCCATTTTGATCTTGGTGATAATCAGACGTGTTCTGCTTGCGAAGTAGATGTGAACACCTGACACTGGTGCTAAGAGAGCCTACTCTGTGGCAGTACGGTATATGTCATATCTTTTTAATAAGTTGAGCGTCCTTTGCCAAAATCGCTTGTGATCATCCTTTTTTCATCCAGGGCAGTGTTCAGCTCCAACACTTAAGCTGCCTGGTTGAGAGTAAGTCTAGCATTTACCCTCCAAAACAGGCAAACAATCGCTAGCAGTTATGATGCGGTACAGCATGTTTCTATGCCTTGTTGTGGGTTCTACGTATAATCTGACATGTAGTATCTGTGACACAATTAAGGCTTAGGGTATTACAGGAAATCAGCTTGTCCACTGAAAACAAAGGACTCCAGCACAGGCGACTATCCCTTAATGACTATCCACATCGGGCCTCTCAGAAAAAGATGGGAGTGTTGACAGCAAGCCCTGAATGACAGACAGCAGCTCACCTCTCCAGGGGATTTGGATGTGGGGGGAAGGTGGGTGGGGTCCAGAATGTTTTTCAGTGGCGTTGCCTCTAGCTGGGGAACATCGAACCAGTTGTCATCCAGAGTGGCCTGTTTAAAGAGTGCCCCCTGCTGGGCCTCAGTGGTAGCCACCACAGCGCAAAACTGCAGCCGTACCCAGCAGGGCCTTTTTCACGGCTCCTCATCGACATGATGGCTTGACTTGTTTACCATGCTGTTGGTTGATGTGGCCGCTCACTGTGAGACACACTTTAATCCATATTACACTGCTTTGCCTGTCAGTGGCACTGAGTAAAACAAACAATAACTTCTCTGCTGGCATCCCTGCCGCTCGTATAAAAAGTCAATTGCAGCAATGTAACACACATACACAATGACATGCAGGTGTAGACAATGCTGGACAGTGTGAATACATGAACAAATTAATGATAATCAGAGAGGATAAAAAAACGGCTTGTTCACAGGAGAAAGAGTTTTTCTTTCTCCAGGCCCCAACGGATCACCAGCTGTAGAGAGTGGCAAACGATTGGTTGCTCAGAAAACAAATTGGGCAGACAGGGCTTGTCATTGGCTGGCTTTGTCACAAATTACACTGTGATAAAGACCCTTCTCCCTCAGTGGCCTTCTCTCCATTCATCAACTATCCAGACGACCAGCAGGTCCTCCTTATCACACCACTGGGCCAAATCCTCCACAGACACACGCTGACATATTTATAGAAGCAAGAAGGCAACGTTACACTTTTCCTTCTGTTTAGTCATATGAATATCTAGTCAGGATCCTTGTGGATGGATGGCCTCCTGACACCACTTCAGAAAGAGTATGAACGAAATTCTATGCTTTGATGGAGACAGTCATCCTTAACAAGTGACAATATTCAGAAAACTGTCAAAAGCCTGAGGGTGAAATCCTGACGTGCTCCTTTCCAACATTCTTTGAATGATGGGAAGTTGAAAAAGGGACCTGAAATTTTTTCCAGCTGGTCTACGGGGGCTAGTGCCCAATATTGATATGGCTCTATTCATTCTCATGAGAAGTGCTAAACACAATGCTTAGAGGCTCAGTCGTGCTTAATTAATGTACAGCCAGCTAATGGCGCACAGTGATTTCCTCTGACCTTTACCAGGTATTAATGGAAATGTGGAAGAAAAAAAACTGAACTGCAGGGTGTATATCTGCAAAATAGAGAGGCACATTTCCTTAGCTCAATTGCATCATGTCTATGAAATATAACAGAGGAATAACAATGATGTTTGACTGGCAGTAAATGGTTGGGGTGATAATACAGTGACACGGTGAAGGTGTGCTTTTGTCCTAGCTACTCAGCATTTCAATAGAAACCCAGTGGTTTTGCCTTTAATGTTGCAGTTGGTAGACAAATGTGTTGCAATAACAAACGGAGTGCCTCACACAGGAGGTACCCTAAGTAGATATCCTCGTAAGTGAATTCTAAGCATGTTATCTGTAAATCTACGGTGAAGCTAGCAATTGCCTAGGGACAAACACTGTTAAACTGAGTTAGGGGGAAGAGAGTGTCATTTATTTATCAATGAATGAATGATTTCATGTATGGTATGCATTCAAATCAGTGCATACAGCGGCTTCTTCTGATTTATTAGTTACTGGCAAGGCTATGGAATTGCGTTACTAGTGGAAACTGAAATTTCTTTCAAGGGTTTCATTGGTAATAATAAACTTACAATGAAGGAAAATGAAGTCTACCGACTAATGATCAATAGCTTGCAATAACGAATACGATTGCTTTCCACAAATAAAATGGGGGAAACTATATTATGGCCCGACCACTCATACTAGAATAGCCATAATAACAAGGACTCTGAAATTGAATGAGAGGAACTGTATAATTTTACTAATAACAATCTATTTGATACTTCCTGAACCCTAGTGCTCAGATTTTGCTAGCATGGCTATTACTTTAATGGTTGTATGTGTGGTTTATTGTTCTTATTTTGAATCTGTTTATCTCTGCTGTCTATATTGTGCCAATATAAGAATAAAAAACAGTTTTAATCCAAAGACAACTCGAGCTCACCAGCTACTCCCCACACACACCAGTACTCTTTAGTTGTGTCTGTCCAGGTAATCATCCTAACAATTCTGAAATAGTTCCTACACACTAGATACTGTAGGGCATTGCAATGGCTGTTTTATAAACAGAATATAGAGCCCCGCAATGCAAAATGTCTGAATTTCATTGGCTCTATAGAGACTGCAAGCTTTGTTTTTCACCACAAGGCAAATGTTTGATACTAGGCTGTTTGAAATATTTGAGAACAATAAAATAGACTTACAGAAAAATAGTTTCACATTGGCACTGCATTTCAAAACCTCCTTTGCTTTTTGAAATACAGTAGTTCAGAGAACACAACAGTGCAACCCTTTAGACAACAAATGGTCTGTGTAATTTGATATATCACCAATAAATAAAGTACTTCAAAGTTCCTTAGAGATGCTGAAATATTATTGGTGTGTTACAACTCCAGGTAAAGCCACAGGGTGTCCATTATTCATGAAAAAATGTTTCTTTTTTGTAAACTTCAAAAAACTGTAAACCTGTGCCGTTCATTTGGCTTGTGATACTCAATCTGTTTTTAGACCCTGACAATGATCTTAGGTTGTTAGAAGTGTGAAATAAATAATAAAAATATACACATTAATTTTCGGTGTACTTGTAGTCAAGAATTGTACTTATTCACCTGAGAAAAGGTTTAGTACACCTTTCATCCCAGGTGAGTAAGGCTTGTTACTGCAGTACATACTTACAGGAGCTGATGCTATACATTTGATTTTCCCTTCTCTATTCATTGCAGCAACAAAAAAGGTTTTGGTAAATGTAACAAGTAATATTTAAACCTGTTATTTTATTACCCATATGTTATACAAACATTGTCTGATTATTATAATTCCTCACTGAAGGAAAAATAATTGAGTACATAATCATTTAAAAGGTTTAGCCTTTTTTTTACCACTTAGTAATATGGTCAGTTACAATGTCCCAGGTTCTAATCCCCCGACCATCAAGGAGAAAGCTCTGTCGTTCCTTCATGAGCAAATAGCCTACCTAACGTCTCCTCTTTGCCTCTGTAAAACTCCCCCTGGCCTTTGTTACAAATACAAATTGGTTCTTAATCAACGTGCCTGGTTAAATAATGCTACAATAAAATAAAATTAAAACTCTACTATAAATGTGACTCAATGACCAGACTTTTGTGACTCTATTGTAGGCTGTAATATTACTGTAAAAGACTTGACTTACTAATCTGAAGCACTGAGGCTAAGATGGGGCAGAACTGTGAAGCCATTGTCTAGCCATGGCACTTCTCCAACATTATCCCTTTGGGCTGTAGGGATTTCAGATCCGGAGGAACCTAACCTACTCACGCTCCCTTAGTGGCCAGTCAAATAGTACTGTCACACATGGGCCAGCTATGCCCTATCCGTCTAACAGAGGTCAAATATCCAGCTGCCTTTGTTATGCTAATTCTTTTCTCTCTATAAGCAGGAGATTTCTTTTTGTGGTAAAAACAAATCATAGCGTATCACATAGGCCGTGTGAAGTATGACATTTAAGTGGGGAGAGTTGTCAGGGCCATTCGTGGACGCCTGGCTGGGAGACAGCTGGAATCAGCACGGGCATGCACAATGTAATGGCATTCCCTTAGTAGCACGCTGAACACTATGTTCTCTAACACTCCTCATGGGGGCAGCATCTCTCCATTGTTCACTGCCAATGTGGTTTCTCCTCTCAGTCCTTTTAGTCAGTTTTTTCACAATCCCCTTTTTTCTTTCCTCTCACTCATTTTGTCAGTTTTGGAGATCTTTTTGGTGAAGTACAGTGAGACAGGGGCCAGTGATTTATCAATTCGATCAAAAAGCTATTTAACAATCTGAGGGCCAGAGCAGCATGCATGCAGTGCAGGCACTGCCTCCATCCACACCCACATACTGTGTGCAGCACCCAAACCAAGCATCGCCGACGGTAATAGACCTTGAATTACAATTAATCCTGCCTCGCTCGATTTGCCAATAGTGATTCCAGCACCGAGTGCAGGGGGGGTGTGGTCAGCGAGGTGTATTTCTGCACGTTAGAGGGAGGGTGCCTCTGAATGATTGAAGGCCACGATGCCTGTCATTCATGCAAAATATACTGCCCCTTTATGGCCTCAGTACAAGACCAGGCTGTTAGACTTGACATACTTATTTCATCTCTGTCACCATTTGTAACAAAGCCAGCTCTCGCAGGTAGCCATAACATGGTTTTATTGCCGCAACGTTCCCTTGGTTCGATAGAAGACTTCCTCATTCCATCGCTGGTGTTTGGTCAGCCTTGATTTGGTGGTTTGGTGTTGAGGGTGACTCATACGCGCAGCCTCTGCGTGAAGTGTGGTGCTGAGCAAGGCTGAGGTAATGGTAGGGTTCCTAGCAGCAGGTTGGGCTCCAGCCAGGAGTCTGCTTCAGAGCCCAAGGTGCATGCTGGTATTTAGATTAGGAGCAAAGAGGGATTTCATTAGTTGTTTATCTGAGGGCCGTGAAAGCGTGAGGCCGCTTATTAAAAACACACACAGGCCTGTGAGGTACACTGGAGGGGGTTGGGAGATCACAGGGCTTGGAAACACAGCTGGGGTACAGCATCACTCCTTGCCACCCCCTTCTTCACCCCTCCTTACCCGCTAGACCTCCCTAGACCCAAAACCTTTCTCCATCAGTACTCTGTCAGGGACAGCCAGTGGCAGCCAGCAGGCAGATGTCATCCAGCTCAAGGACAAAACAAACAGCGGAGGCACCACAACTCTGACGCTGGCTGTGCAAACTACCTAACGGCCTGCCTTCATCATTCCTACTCCACATGAGTCTCTGCTATCTGGTTCCCTGTTGGCCTCCTGGATACGAGGTCAACTAAATAAAGCCACCAAATGTTTAATGCTCTACAATATGGGATGCCAAAACTATAAAGCCAGTGTTATCGGTGGAAGTCATCAGGATGATGTGTGCTAAAAAGACTAAATAAATGGGGGCTGCTGAACTTAAAGGGAAATTGCACCCTGGAGGACCCTTAATTGGTTCGAATCATGTCTGAAAGATTTCTAGGTCAGTGAGATTTGTTCCACACATAATTGGCCAGAAGGAGCATGGGAATGGGCTTTGCGTGCTAAACGATACACACTATTATGTCACAGCATGTATTAAGGGGAGTAAGATATGAAAATACACTGTATGTCGTCGGTTTTTGTTGCATTTCACATAGCTTCCATGTCATACTGAACGCGCCAGAAGTCTTTCGTGTGAAGTTGATGTGGTCCTGTTTGACTTAGTCATTGGATGACTTTGTAAGATGTTTCTATCAGCATCAGTACAAGTGTGGTAAGGTGGCCTAGTGCTTAGGGCCTCTGCTTCGGGTATATTAGGACCATAGTTCTAATCCCCCTGACTGCCAAATGTCGGTGAACAAGACATTTAACCCTAAATGCTACCAGGTCTTTGCTGCAAATAGGAGTTGGTTCTTAGTCAATATACCTGGTTATATAAAATAGACAACATTTTAAATTAATTTTGAGTAATGCAGATAAATTAAACTATTACTTTATTAATCCCAAATTGAAAAAGGAAAGGCTAAGAAAGCCAATGCACATAACAATAACATTCACATGTTTAAGACAACATGCAGAATACTAAATCATAAAACAGTTAATCACACATGCTGTAAAAAGCAAAAAATCTCTTTTAGGTAGAACGAATATATTAGCAAAGCAGCTTCTGTGTGCATGAGAGTGCAGTGAAGTGGCTTTGTGTCGTTGTCCATGATCATGCATATTTTTGCTCTCATCTTTTTATGAACATATCCTGTTTTGATCCCAGACTGCATAAGTAATCCTCTAAACTAAACTCCTTTATCACATATGAAGCATTTTTCAGGCATATTTGAGCTTCCTTAAAAAGAACAGATATAATAGATTAAGATTTTTTTATAAACACAATGGGTGTCCTCCATCCAGTTTGTTTTCCACTAAAATACAAGAGTGAACTGTGCTGATTACATCCTCATTGATAGACATTACATTGAAACTAACTTCCTTATTCCAAAAATCTACAACCAATTGCTTTGTCCTCGGAACATTCAGTTCTAGGTAATTGGCTTCACACCATTTCACAAAAGACTGAATTATCTCCTCATGGTGGTCACTATCTCCCCTCACGACACAACTGGCTGTCGCAGAGTCATCTGAGAATGTCTGTTATTGGCTGTTTTTCAAATATTCTTTGTCAAATTTGGGTACTGCTAGCTAATATAGTTTATGCAACACAGTGGGTTCTCGTCAATATAATAATTTTTGGAAGTAATCTTAGAATTTTTGACCATATGTTTAAACAGGAGTATACTGACATGGAATTGAGGGTGCTTAATGTTCCAGCTATACTGTGATCTTCTGCCAAAACCCTTTGAAACAGGTTAAAAAGCAAATGTGTTTTCCATGCAATAAATGCTGATGGTCGAATTAATGTCATGACACACAACTCGTTTTTGCAGAACCGAGATGGTAAGTTAATTCAATTTATATGTTCCTTGCTTATGTCCTTGTATGGGAGACCAATGCTGCTGGAAGTGATGTTGGAGGGCCAGTAGGGGGCATTCTTCCCTCTGGTCTAAAGATCATTCCCAATGTCCCACGGCATTGACAGGGACATCTGCCCTTTGTAGGGTGCCATATTCTGGATGGGAATTTAAACGGATGTCCTGATTCTCCGTGGCCTTTAAAAATCCCATGGCACGTATTGCAAGAGTAGGAGTGTTAACACCGGTGTCATTGCTAAATTCCCACCCAGGCCTCAATCATGGCTACCTAATAATCCACTCTTTCCTAATTGGCATATATTACTGCTCACCTCTTCACCTGATAGCTGAAGTGTGGTGAGCATTGTGGTGCAAAATGGCTGCCGTGCATCACCCAAGTGGGTGCTACACATTGGTGGTGGATGAGGTGGGCTTTCCCCTTCACCATGTAAAGTGCTTTGGCTTCCTTGAAAAAGCAATATAATTTGAAATAGTTATTATTATTGCTAAACAAAAAGTGTATGTGGAAATGAACTATCCTTATCCTTTTCATAGGTTAAAGAAGTGAACTATAAGGATAAAACATGTACTTGTATTACATGTAGGAAAATATTAGTATACAGTATGGCTACTGATGTTAAAATGCCAATATGCATAAATGTTTATCTTGGTATCATCCCTAAATCACAGTAAATACGTTCTGAGGGAACTATTTTGTAAAACAGAAATATGTCAAATATGAACGTATGAGAGGGTCAATTACGTTTGTAGGGAACTAAATTGAACACTCGAATAACGTTCAATATGAACATTAGAAGATCATGACGTAGCATGTAAATAGTATAGTTTTTGCTGGGGCATATAAATCTGCGACTTGCATGCCAGTGTTCGCGAGTTCAAATCAAGACTGGAACTTTTTGTGTTTTGTTGTACAGACACGCGATTGTCGGTTTTTGTAATGTTAACCCTAACCTTAATTCTAACCTTAACCTCAGTAACGTCATATCTAACCTTAACCGTTAGTATCCTCCTACCTAACCTTAACTGTGAATGTTGCAATATAATTTCGAACGCTATGGAATGTATGGAATGTTCTCGCATAAATCCGCTAAACGAAATGTACCGGAGC